>LBNU01012534.1:244695-288955 GCA_014162995.1 Artemisia annua
TTTGTTGGAAGAACACTTATTTGAGGCGATCTCTAATTTCCTTGTCTTCCACAAAACATTTTGTGGAAAACAAGGTGTTTCCCCTAACTAAAACGCACCTTACCGTTTTTTTTTTTTTTTTTTTTTTTGAAAAAAAATGAAAAAGTCAAACTCAGTTAAAAATATAATTAAAGTTACCAAACCGATGATTTAGGAAGAAAATCAAAATCCAAAATTCGAAACCCAAAAAAAAAAAAAAAAAAAAAAAAAAAAAAAAAAAAAAAAGTTTCAATGGCAATCCGTTATTTACAAGACAAGCCTAAAGAGAAACCGGGCCCAACATCTACGAAGAATTGGCACGTTATTTATTGGACAACGCCTGAAAAATCGGGCCCAGCATCATCAAACAATTGGCGACCCATGATGTGGTGCATGAGTCTATCCGCCCTTGCGTACTTCCACATATCCACTCGGAGGAAGTGCATGAGCCATTCTGGAGGAGTTGATTCAGCAATTTCTAGTCCTCATCTATAACGCTTTGTTCAAAAAAAAGTCATAACGCCTAAAACATAATGGAATTGTATAACAGGAATTATGTACATATAACTTTGCACACATAAAATTAATGTGTAATGACAACAATACCCTCATATTGTTCTTTTGTTAGATTTCCATCTTTGTTCTTTTGATCTTTTGACCAAACTTCCTCGAGCGCCAGAGCCTCTATCAACATCGTGCACTTCACTAAATATTGTGGACAATGATAACGCACAACAATATTACATATTGTTCATTTTAGAAAACATTGTTGTGATCGATTTACACATGCCACCGTGGGGCCTTGTAGCATGTTTTAAGTTACAATAGATTAAGAACTTGATCTATTGAACAGAGCCTTGTCTTTGAGGTTAAATTATTGCTTCACACTCAATATTGTTAAAAAATACAAACTAAATGTACATCTATGAAAAAGGAGAATCTGCATATGATATTATGATTATGAAGACCATTTTTGGCATCCAATTTAGCTCATTATTTGTTGATTAAGAATTTGACTAGTTTATTCTTGTTCGGTTTATTCCACCATCAACCATTATTTTGGGATCTAAATTGAGGCGGTAGTCGAAGGTTACTAGAACAGTTATTTAAGATGCAGAAAAGGTTGATGCTTTAACTGATGTTAATTTTAATTCAGATGATTTCTATGATACAGATTACATAGCGCCGGTGGAATATGATGGTCAAAATGCTCATTGATTGATTTACACAAAGATGTTAAGGTGAAGGGTAAAAACAATGTGAGGGTATTGTTTTGTGATGAATTTGAAGCTCTCTCATGAATCATGAACCACCAATACTGAACTGAACGTCTTTTCTTATTCCTTGAATACGTACGTGTATGTGAGTGGTAATTTGTATGAGCTATATACGAAACGTGTGACTGCATTACGTGATTGAGTTACTAAATGGAGGAGATGCATAGTTTGTACGAAATAAATAAGGTTGTGTGCTTAGAATCATATCTGTACATCCTGAACCTTTCATATCGTGTAGGATCACTTATCTAGTTGTCTTGGCTAATTGAGGATTGTGACATATCTCATCATCGTCTAGTTTGTATTCATTTTTGCTCGTATTCAAGACAATCTTCATTATAACCATGAATTCTATTGTTTATTTATGTTCCTTGCATAATTTGTATTCTTTTGTGTTCTTGTTCAGGACCATCACTATATGTGGCTCATGGCTGTCTGCAACAGTCTACATCACTACAAGAAAACAGGGCTTTACCCACGAAAATTACCCACGTACATTGATACGTGGGTATTTCCCCTCATATTACCCATTAGTTACCCACAATTAGCAAATCCAAAGTCTAGAATAAATTTCCCTCGATTTTCCCATAGTTTTACCCATAAATTTACCCATTAAATAATATATCGTGTGTGGTTTGTGGCTAAATGATTCCCGCCAAAATATATCCCACATATTACACACAATTTTTTTATCACGGGTAAAGTCATGGTTAATTTTGTGGGTAAATTTTTTTTACCCACAGATTACACACATCTTTTGCATTCGTTGGTAATATTCGTGGGTGGTTTATGGGTAACATTTATACTTGTTGTTTTTCATAGACCCGATTTCCCATTTAACATCTCGAGTGTAATTTACGTAGCGAAATTTACATTACCCATTTATTAGACTCATCCTTTTTTACTCGTGGGTAATTTAGTGCGTGTAATTTGTGGGTAAAAATATGCCCATGACTATGGCGATGGTTAACTTTCTTGCCTAAATTATTTTGCTCATTTTTACTTGGGTGAATTTTTGTTACCCGCTATTTGCACACTATTTTATGTTCATTGGTATAGTTTTTTGGAAAAGGTAAAATAAATAAATAAAATGGAGTATTTTATGTTCATTGCTTATAAGTAGGGGTGTCATAAATCCCAACCCGACCCGGACCCGAACCCAAATAAGGATAATCGGGTCGGGTTATTTGGGTCCAAAATCTAACTCGGGTCAATCGGGTCAACACGATTAACCCGAGTACAAACTAGGGTCGGGTCTCAGGTTCAAAATACATTGCCTATTCGGGTTCGGGTCAACCCGACTAACCCGACTATATATATATATAGGGAAGGGATCAGGTACGTTTTTGGATTTTAGTGCGGATGGTACGGACGAATCTCAGCCCTCCATCTAGTCAAACATCTGAAAAAGGCGGAGTGCCAATATCATAAATATCCCGTCTTTTTTAAAAATCTTTACTATCATATTAGCTTTTTTTCTGAAAAAAATTCAAAAAAATCTGAAAAAATTAAAAAAATAAAGAGGACAACAAATAATTAAGAATCGCTGAAAAAAATTTTTAAAAAAAAATCGTTTTCATCGTTAAAGATAATGTGATATTAGTCTCAAAAAAGTCAAGATCAGATCTTGATAGCACATAATATCCTTTTTGTTATTATTAATATCACTTTTGTATGAATGATGATATTAAGTTTTTTTACTAATATCACCGTTTTTTTTTTGTTTCACTGTTGGTTTTATAAATATAAAAACTTAATATCACTTAATGTCTTATAATATCATTGTTAGTCTTATAATCAAAATACATTTTTTTAATAAAATTGTTAATATCATAGTAATTATCATGCTTTCTTAATATCAAAGTTAATTTTTTTACAATATCACCACAAACTTTTTCTTAATATCGTAATAAAAAAAACAATGATATTAAGTTTTTTTACTAATATCACCGTTTATTTTTTTATCACCGTAACTTTTCTTAATATCGTAATAAAAAAAAAGTGATATTAATTTTTTTTACTAATATCAAAGTTACTTTTTAAGTAAAATATTGTTAATATCACGGTAGCACTCATAATATCTTTAATATCACGTTAACACTCATAATCACAAAACAAAAAAGTGCTCAGAAAAATCTGAAAAAATAAAAAAAGTAAAGAAGACAACAATAGTAAGGATCCCTTAAAAGGAAAAAAATTTAAAAAAATCATTTGCATGGTCAATTGGTACCGTGATCGTTGCGTCAGATCTTGACTTTTTTACAAAAAGTCAAGATCAGATCTGGATGGGCGGCTCAGATCTATCCGCACATCCGCACGTGATCCTTTGTCTATATATATATATATATATATATATATATATATATATATATATATATATATATATATATATATATATATATATATATATATATTAATTATTTTTTTCTCTTCTGTGGTTTTATAACTTTACTCGATCTTTATTTTATGATGTTGTTTACTGAAGTACTGATGTTTAACTATTGTAATATGAATGTTGCCTAGTGATGTATACATCGTAAATGGAAGTTTATATTCTGATGTACTGATGTTGTAGGCAATATCATATATAAAAATGTTGCCTATTGTAATATGAATGGAAGTGCTAATGTTGCTACTAACGTTTTAGCATTATATTTTCAAGTATTATATTTTCCAAGTACTATATGTAGTTTTAGTATTTGCCTACTGATGTTGTTTTAGTATTTGTATCTTAGATTTGCTTTCTTAGTTTCTTTCATTTCATTCAGTATACAACTGTAGTCTATGAGTCTATGACTATGCAAATGACATAGCAACCTTGTGCAGCACAAAGAACTACACAATTCAATATGCAAAATGTAGACCGCAGTAGGCCAATAGCAAAACGATAAGAGGATGCTATAAATGAAAGTGCAGTCAAGAAGAACTTGTGTTTTCAAAGAGTAGACAAATCCATGACATACTAAGAGGATGGAACCCGATAATTAAATAAGATAATTAAGAGGATGGAACCCGAAAAGTGTCCCACATAAGTTTTTGGCTATGTGACGACGTGATGTACATTTGACAGAACCATAGGAGCAATAAGTGTCACACATAAGTTTTTGGCTCCCACAATACCGACCACCTATACACACATTCCACTCATCAGCTGCGATCATGAGCTCCAGCAAGGACATAAGAGCATCCACTTGGGGTCGGACACACCCAGTAACCCCAAGCAAAAGCCTTAGATACCCACTGCAACCACCGCTGAGTTAGTGTACCAACAGATCACATGTTTCCTAACCAATTGCCATTCCAGCCAAGACTGCACAATGCATCCATTAAAATTTTAACTAAACTGCAGACCCAAACACCCTTTAAACTGCAGACCCAAACAGCTTATGCAAACTTTTGCAGTTCAGTGATCTGTATATGATTAAAATATCTAAAACTAAGATTAGCATAAGATCATTTTTAATAAAGGTTTACTGGTGCAATGAGCACCAGCGATGAACACCAGCACCACCCACTGGTGCAATGCCAAACAGCCTAAACACAAGATTTTACTAAATTAACAAGACCACTATGAATGCCAAACACCTAATTTAGCAAGAACTTAACAACAGAAACACAAATCAGTAGGATAAATTCTAGGAGACACAAAATAACACATAGAAAACTGGTCATAACAATTATTAAAGGAAACAAATTTTGCATAAACACCATGAATGGAACTCCCCAATCATACAATAACAATGTCTCCTTAATAAGTAACAAATCAAATGGAAACTAAAAAGTTATTGGGACTCCCCCATAACAAATACTGAAAGGAAATTGTCTAAAAGAAATGATTCAAAATGCACACTTGTCCAAAACATTATTCAAAATAAGACTTAACACATCAATTTATTGCCAATCCCCATAATATTCAGCTCCTCCTTCTTCACGGGTCTTTCTCAACCTTCACTGCCACAATCTCTAACCACATGTTATTGTCAAACGACCCAATCTCTAACGACATGAACATAAACATGAGTTATGCAAGAAATTTATTACATGACGAAATCAATTCAATCTCATTGAAAGAAACTTAATCATTGTCATCTCCTGAATGCTGCAGATCATCATCGCCATCGTCCATATCAACTTTGATACCACTTGAATCATTCAGAGGTATTGTTGAAAGATCAGTCGCATCGATTGAATGTGCTTCTACTTCATCGTCTTGCAAGGCTGTATTTTCTTCAGGAAGATCAAATGTTGAAGTGGCTTTGATTTTGCATACAGACCACCAATCAACTTTGTCACGGCGCAAGCTCGGATAAGGTGAATAATAAACTTGTGATGATTGACTAGCCAAAACAAAAGGCTCATACTTCCTAAGCCTTCTTTTATGGTTGATATCAACTAGCT
The DNA here is from genome assembly GCA_014162995.1 of Artemisia annua. Classification (NCBI taxonomy): domain Eukaryota; kingdom Viridiplantae; phylum Streptophyta; class Magnoliopsida; order Asterales; family Asteraceae; genus Artemisia; species Artemisia annua. The sequence goes on from LBNU01012534.1 coordinate 250,389, forward strand.
TGTAATCTTTATGAATCTTCATCCCAACATTCGGGGTTGTGTCAAACCAATCACACCTAAACAATACAACTCTTTTAATTGGGAGTGCAGGATACTCTAATTCTACAATCTCCAATAAAACGCCACAATAATCAGTAGACATGTCACCATAATTAGTACCCTTAATGCACACTCCACTGTTAAAGCTTGACCTCCCTGAACCATGCTCACTAGTCACTAGTATGGAATTTATACCCATTGACAAAATACATTGGATAAGTGGTAACACTCCTTCTCAAGGCCCTAAAGCAACATCCTTGATAATTTGATTATCCACATTACCTGAATTGTGTGCCTACAATTAAGATATAAAGTTATTACATGCATACTCATATACTAATTATAAGACTATAAGGGCTGAAATGCTTACATAGTGATTAAACCAATCAGCAAACTCACTCTCAAGCCTCCGGTCAACTTGGTCATCTGTTATGGTTCGATCATTTGCCTTAATCTCTTCAATAAATATCCTTGAGAGACATAGAGAGATTGTTTTTAGAAAGGCAATTTATATTTAAGAGAATGGGACCCAAGGAAATAAAAACACCACAAGGTTGAATAATTGATTCTAATAATGATATAAAAAAATAAGTAAATACTATTTTGAAACTTACTCAACATATTCTTCAATCTCAACACAATTTAGTAACACATAGATTCTTGCAGCAGCATACTCCTCATCACTTAAACGTCTTGATATTCCTTTTCCAGATGATTGACCAGCAGACATGAATATAGAGAGATTTCCTTCAAATGATTCAGCATCACCTCCACTATCATTACGAGGTGCTGCATTCATCTTTGTTCTAACATGAGGCTCAAAGTAATGTGAACAAAACATTGATGTTTCTTCAATTAAGTACGCATTAGCAATTGAACTTTCGACCTTAGCTTTATTGGTCACTTTCCGCTTCAGTTTTCCCAAGAACCTACATTTAACAATATTTTTTTTCTTAATATGTCATTTACAATAAAGTATTAGATTAAAATTATTAGTCTAGTTTACCTCTCAAATGGGTACATCCAACGATATTGAACTGGCCCTCCAACTCTTGCTTCATAAGGTAAATGCACAGGCAGGTGTTCCATAGAGTTGAAGAAACTTAGAGGAAATATTCTTTCTAGTTTGCACAAAATCACAGGAATGTCTTCATGGAGTCTAATCATGTCTTCTTCTTTGAGCATAGTACACGTAAGATCTCTAAAGAACAAGCTTAATTCAGTTAGAACTTTCCACACTGTTGTTGGCAACAATTCACGAAAAGCTATTGGGATCAACCTTTGCATGAATACGTGACAATCATGACTTTTCATCCCAAACATCTTGTACTTTTGCATATCAACACACCTAGACATATTTGAAACATACCCATCCGGAAACTCTATTTTTGAAACCCAATCACACACAACCTTTTTTTCCTCTTTACCCAAGCTGTAACAAGCTTTTGGATACTTCCAGTTGATTCATTTTTCTCCAAATCCTTGCGCTTACAATAAATCTTTATTTTCTCTCTTGCCTTTGCATTATCTTTAGTTTTTCCTTCTATATCCATCACTGTTTCAAATACATTCTCAAAAACTTTTTTTTCAATATGCATAACATCCAAATTATGACGGATAAGATTAGTACTCCAGTAAGGCAAATCCCAGAATATACTTCGTTTCCTCCAACCACATAACTTGCTAATGGAAGCATTTGATTCCATACCACCGATTTCTGTAACTTTCTTTAATGTGAAATCATCAATTTGCATGATAACCTCTGCACTTGTTAGTATTAACGGAGATGGAGATGGCTCAACCCTATTCTTAATAAAGTCATTTTTGTTTCGTCGGAAATGATGTCCTTCTGGTAGAAATTGGCGATGGCAATCAAACCATGAAACCTTTCGACCATTTGTTAAGCTAAAAGCTTTTGTGTTGTCTAGACAATATGGACAAGCTTTCTTTCCTGATGTACTCCACCCAGACAACATTCCATAAGCCGGAAAATCACTTATTGTCCACAAAAGTGCAGCTCTCATAAGGAAATTTTGTTCCTTTGATACATCATATGTGCGTACACCCTTCCAAAGATCTAATAATTCTGCTATTAACGGTTGCAAATATACATCTAACCTCTGCTTTGGATTCTTCGGTCCAGGTACAATAATTGTCAAAAACATATACGGGTCTTTCATACACATCCATGGGGGCAAATTATACGGTGTCACAATGACCGGCCAACAAGAATATTGTTTTCCGGACTGGCGAAATGGTTGAAACCCATCAGTGCATAACCCTAATCTTACATTGCGTTTCTATAATGCAAAAGGACGATGCGTACGATCAAAATGTTTCCATGCCTTGGCGTCAGATGGGTGGAACATTACACCATCCGTTTGAACATGCTCAGCATGCCATCTCATATGCTTAGCTATGACTTTTGAAGCATACAACCTCTGTAACCTTGGTACAAGAGGAAAATAATGCATAAAACAATGTGGTACTTCAGTTCTCCTCTTTTTGACACCTCTCTTTCTTTGTTTATAACGAGGGTGCTTGCAAAATTTGCATATTGTTGCATCAATATCTTTATCCCAATAGAGCATACATCCATTAATGCAACAATGGATTTTCTGACATGGAAGGCCTAAATCTGCAACATACTTTTTCGTGTCATAAAAACTACCAACCAACTTGTTATCAGACGGTAAAGCGTCTTTCAACAATTTCAGTATATCATCAAATACCTTTTCAGTAATGCGACCCTCTCACTTAATGTTTAACAACCTTGCAACTGTAGATAATTGTGAGAGTTTTGAACAACCTGACCATAATGGTTCGTCTGCTTTATGAAGCAAATCATATAACTTCTGAGTTTTTGGGTCTGGTGGTTCGGTTTCATTTTCATCGGTTTGTGGGTTAAAATCATGACCTATAGCATCTATGACCAAGTTGCGATATGAATTTGACCCTTCTACATCTCGAATAGATGAGGTATTAGTCTGTGAATGTGCAGAGCTTGATGCAATTGAAGGTTCTCCATGGCAAACCCACTGATAGTAGTTCTTTATGAACCCGTGATTGCCTAAGTGCAACTTTACATATACTGGTAACGATATGCTTGATTTTTGCAATTTCTACATGGGCACCGTATTTTATCCTTGTCCATGTATGCTGATTGTTGGCAAGCATATTCAACAAATGCTTCAACCCCATCAATGAATTCAGGACTAATGTATCTACGGTCCTCTGTAAACCTCTTATACATCCATTCTCGATGCATTCTCATTTAATACTCTATTGGTGGTAGATGTCAAACCAAATGAACAACCTGAAAAGTAAAAAAAATAAAATAACAAAAATAAATAATACTAATAAAATTGGAAACTTAAATACACAATGGCCATGGATTCAAGCTCAGCCATGAGTGTTTGACAATATCAACTATGCTCTAGCTTGTTGTTAGATGTGGATTTAAGTTGTGATAATTTGGTAATCAGTTTGAGTGTTTGACAAATTCAGAACTAGTTTTGTTGTAGCTAGTTCTAAACTGACAATGCTCCTAGATGATTAGATGCGAATCAGATGCACTTTCTTTTGTCACTGCACCTCTGAACTCCGATCCAGTTTGTTGGTTTATGGTCCAAAAGTTGGTTTAGGATTTCCTCACTCACAACTAATATAAACTTAATTAACTGCCTTTCAAAAAAAAATATATGTATATAACGAATTAACTATATAGGCAACATCTCCACGCAACAAACCAAGAGAACGCAAAGATAGTGTGGTAAGCAGACTTCTCAATACTATCTAATGAAATGTTAGTCCTATTTAAGTTTTTTATGTTAGTGAGTCAGTCAACCATTTTGACACAACTCACATGTATATAATAGAAAATTACTGTCTGATATCCACTGATACAGTACCGCGCCGGAGCACTATCAGGTACAATATTGTCTATTATTCCTGAACCAGTTATACAGGTGATTATGTATTACCATATGTGTTACTAATTTGACGTGCCTTTGTAACTTGATGAAGATTTAAACCGGGTTATAAATTGGCTAGTGGTGCATATATCTTGTATGATTTGTGGTCCCCTTCAATGACTGATTGTAAGTTCTATTATTATAAATCCAAAACTATAGGCGAGGCTGATTGTAACCTCATAATGTACTTTCTACTTAATCTATGTATTCTATTACTAACCACACTCACGGCTGTCTTAATAGTGCAATGACCTGCACACTTATATATTCTGATCATGTATTAGGATTTTAAAGAAACAATAAAAATAATTAATGAATGAAAACAAATCCAACCTTTTAATCGACAATGAGAATGAGATCACTGAGGATGGCTACTGGTGCAAGTTCGATGGATCTAAGACTGGTTGGGCAGAGTTTGTTTGGAGGAATGGATAAAATAGATAACTTTAGGATTAGCCGGTCATTTGTATTCTACACATATCTTTATTCAATTCAATGAGTATTAAATTATAGGCCCTAATTATAATGGTGGTTTTATAAAAAAATATATTGATGATGAATCAGGGTGTTAATTGGGTCGGGTTGGTCGTGCTTGGGTCAAACGGGTCGGGTCTAAGTCTGGTCGAGACTAAAAATAATATACCCCAACCCGAATCTATTTGAACTCGGGTTAGTCGGGTTCGGGTCAAAGCAGGTCGGGTCGGGTCATGTCCGGTTCGGGATTGTCCAATTTACAAAGTCGCATAATTTTATTTCTTAAAGTTAGTAGTTAACATCAAATAATTTGTTGTATATGAACCATAAGATTACTTAGTTTTTATATTGTTCTTGTCATACTTTTCATCAAAACTACTCTTTAAAATAATATTTTCTATAACAATTGTTTCTACGAACTAACTTAGGTCTTTCAATGGTATTAAAAAAAAAAAAAAAAAAAAAAAAAAAAAAAAAACACTAACTCTGGTTAGTTGGGTTGACCCGAACCTGAATAGGCAAATATTTTGAACCCGATACTCGACCCTAATTCGTATTCAGGTTAATTGTGACCCGAACCGCGGGTAACCGCTTATTCCCGCAAGTCCGTTTACTCGTCTAGTTGAATCAAAATGTTAAATGTTATTTTCATCATTTTGTTAATTATTATATAATTTTGTTATTTAAACCGGTTTAGTCAAAAATTCACCAACCTAATAACCCGTTTGATTCATTAATTAAACACGATAACAATTCATAAACAAGTTACATGTATCATGTATATCCAGGCTATGGTTGAGTTTTAAGGCACATTTAATTAAACCTGTCATGTTCAAGTTGAGATTATAGTGGACATTCAACCCGAATATGTTTGTGTTAACAAGACTCGATCGCCACCTCTGTTTTCGATACTTATTCACAAAGTTTGAGCTCAACTCGATTGTTTACAAAGTATATATAGTTATACTAAATGTTTTGAAAACCAGGTCTCAAATCTACCCAGTCAAATCACCAGGCTACCGGTTCGACCGTCGGGTCAAGCCGGTTCTTCATGTGACGTGGGTTTTGATTATGCGTCGTGTACCGTAAGTGAATTTTGTTGGTTTAGTTTCTTATGCATCGTGTGTTTGTTGTTATTTGTCGTTTATGTTTAAATGCGCCTAATTTTCTCTTGATAAAACATATATTATAAAACATCAGACACATACAATTTAACAATACAACTTTTAAACTTAAAAACAACATTATTAATCAACATAATCTATCAAACTTATGTATATATGGACCCGGACTCGAACCTGAACCCAACCCGATTAAGTCTATTATGGTCGTCTTACTCGGCCGATAATTTTATTCGGGTTTCAACTCGAGTAATAACTCGAATACTAAACATGGTCGAATATCGGGTCGAAAATATTTGGCTGACTCGGGCTCAGGTCAACCAGTTGACCTAAATAAGGGCTTTCGAAAATATTTAAAAATATATTTTTATAAATTATTATTTAAACAATTACAAATAGACAATTCTATTACATTTTACTCATATTCGGGTTGACCCGATTGCATATGGACCCGACTCGAGTGAATCAACCCGATTTAACACACCCAATTAAATCAAATTCAAATAAGTTTGCCTATTAACACACCTTAATAATATTAGGGGTGTTATGCTGGTTGACCCGGTCGGGTTCGGGTCAAGGCTCAAAAAAACATACTCGAACACGACCTTCTTTAGAACTCGAGTCACTTGGGTCGGGTCAGCTCGGGTCGGGTAAATTCGGGTTAGGTCAGCTCAGGTTCGGTCTAGGACGTTTAAAAAGTGTACAATTCTTGTGTTTACATACAAATTCGAAAGAAAAAAAAATGAAACTCGGGTCACTAGGGTTGACCCAAACCCGAGTAAGAGGCATAATATACCCGACCCTGACCTTGTTTAGAACTCGGGTTAATTCTGATTGACCCGAATATAATTTTGAACCGACTAACCCGACCCGAAAAACCATATTCGAGTTCAGGTAGGGTTGGCTTTTATGACACCCCTACTTAATATCATATAGCAATAATCTTGATGCTATCATGCTTAATAATAAAATAATAATTTATTAATGTTATAAACTTATAACTAAGGAATGTGAGTAACTTATAAGGAAGCCGTATCTTTTTCTTTTATTTATTTGAACACAAGGGAAGTGTATCTGGTATTATTCACACAATACATCCCTTTCACTTATGATCCATTCACATTCACATAAATCGAAATGAAGCGGCCATTGAGAATTAAGCGGCAAATGATAGGGTTTAGCGGGAAATTAAGGCGCCTTTTCAATTAAAAAGATGATAACAATCGCAAAAAAGTCGGATCTCAGTTGTTGAATAAATAGCGGCACTGATTGCTTACAATTTTCATTGACTCAGTTCAATATAGTGGGTACCAAAGAATTGTAGAAGCAATATCACAAGGATTAACAACTTTTAACAAGGTATGTGTCTAATCTAAATTCATAATAGCATACAGTGGCGGAGCCAGAAAATCTAATCGAAGGGGTCAACGAACGATAAGAATGACTTCACAACGGGTAAAAATTTTTTTTTTTTCTAAAATTCAAAATCAGCCAAGACCACAAAAACTTAACTAACGAATAGAGAAACACACATCTTTATGTTTAATCAAGCACATGTGCACTCATTTCCTATCAAATTTAAAAAGTTAATCAATCTTCCATTATACATTCTACATCAAACCGAACACCAAACTTTTGTTATTTGTGCTGCGGAGCAAGTACTTATCACTAAATGCAACCCAGCCAGAGTTATAAACATATGAACATTGTATATGACTTAGTACCCAGTGGCGTAACCTAGACTGAAATCGACCAAGCAAAAAGTGCGTTTTCATAAGATACAATTGAGTTTAATAGAAACTGCGTCTATTTTTGATTTTTTTCACCTACTAACGAAGCCAATAAGCCATAAGCAAATACTAGAAACATGAGTGCATTTAGGATAAACAACACTACGAATAAAAATTCCATGGGGTCATGTGACACCACGGAGCGCCTAGTTCAGCCACAATACTACCATTGATGACCAAATTGCAAACAATAAAAATTACACACAAAAAAGGGGGTTTCATAGCTTCTTAACTAGAGTAAAAACAAAGGTCAATAACAGGAAAATTAATTCTTAGCAGAAATTTCATCAAACAGATGGGGAGCATAAAAAAACAAAAGAAGTTGAGGAGACATAAAAGCAGTATAAGGGGTAAAAAAAAAAGGAAAAAGGCAAACCACTAGAGATGGTTGAGGTTCTGAGTAATTGCGGCGATTTGTTTACAAACAAGACGTTGCTTCGCTTTATAAGTTGTTTATATTTCAAGAATAGGCCGGATCCAACCAGATGATCTAATGACTGAGACTAAAAAAGGCGTTTTAATAATACATGGAAAAGTAAAATACTACGTAGTAATTTCATAATACTTTAGGCCGGCCACAGTAAGACCCTCGACCGACTCGGTCGTTTAGGTCGAACTCGGTCGGCTTTTTTGTGGCATCTCGGTCGTGACCGACTAGAGGTAGGAAAAAAAAGATATGGGTCGCAGGCTCGACTGAAACACATGTCTATTTCACTTTTACTTTTTGATTCTCCCTACCTTTGTAAAAGTGAACGTTTGAAGTTTAAAGACAAAAAAATAAAATAAAAAAATAAAATAAAAATACCGTTGCTTTTGACGTCTTGGTTTGCAAGTATGGCAAGTAAATGGTAGTCCTGACATGACGCTGACAGTGGCGGAGCCAGAAAATCTAATCGAAGGGGGCAACGAACGATAAGAATGACTTCACAACGGGTAAAATTTTTTTTTTTCTAAAATTCAAAATCAGTCGGGTCGGGTCGGTTTTAATTAAACGCAAAATAAAACTTCTTCTACGTAACTTACATCAACTAAAGAAGTGACGCATATAAATTGAAACCCAACTGAGAATGCAAATTTATTAAGTTCATTAAGATAAATTTGACTTGTTATCTATTATCACTTTTTAGATACAAACATGTAACTAAATATAAACATGTTTCAAACTATAAGCCGCTAAATATGCATCAAAGTAATTAGACCTTTATTAATTTCTTATGTAAATTAGACTTATAAACTTGTACAATATGGATATGTTTTATTCTTTTGGAACTGTTAACTAAAACATTTTGAAAAATGGAACTTAAACTTAAAATTTGAAGCTTAGTTTTGAACTAAAACAACATCACCTATTTATAACTCGTAGAAACTGAACATATTAACACTTCCCAATACCTATTAAAAGCAATTAATATAAAATATGAATAGTTAAATACTACTCCCTCCGTCCCATATTAAGTGTCCATTTTCATAATGCACAAAGTTTTAGAACACTAACTAAACTCTCCACCAATCAAATATTAATTTTACTCACTAAAGTCTAATTTTATTGGTTGAAAGGTACAAGTGGACACTTAATTTGAGACATATAAAGATTCTATTGTGGACACTTAATATGGGACGGGGGAGTAGTATTTTAATGATACCCCACTTCCCAATATCCTCTTTGGTCTTCTTCATCTTCCCTTTTCCATTCTTCAACCTTCATCAACAATCTTTCTCTGTCACTCGACAATTTCCAGAAAACACTTTGAAGATCAAATTGAAGATATTTTCCTCTTGTAGAGGGCTTTAATTTCTGGGTTGAGGGCACCATTGATTTTTGCAAATAATTTAACTATTTTGCCTATTAATTTAGCCTATCCGGTGAAGCTTTATTGGGGGCCTTTCCCCCCACCACCAACAAGGTGGCTCCGCCCCTGATAGCATATCGTTTAAATATATCAAATGATTCATTCTTTGTAATTAGAGTGTTTTGATTTCTGTTTGATATGTTAATCATTGTTGATGTTTCTCGTATATGTTCCAAAGTAGTTTTTCCAATTCTGAATTGTTGTTTTATTGAACAAGTGTTTTGTTTTTTTAATGATTTTGTTTTGCCTGTCAATGATTCAAACAAAGTGTTAGAGTATATATGGAATAAGATTACAGTATTTTAACATTAAAGATCATACTTTATTGTGTTATATGTTTGTCCTAGGGTTACATTTTGATCTAAATGAAAATGATGTGTAGATTAAGGGGTTGTTTGATTGCTTCATAATGGGTAAATTCAAAGACCAATACTAATTATGTCAAAGGTATAAAAAATTTTGAGTCGATGGATCATTCCACACTTCTGAACGATTTGTATTATTTCAGAACCAAGTTATTCAGAGTCATTTTATCCCAATACCAATTTAGAAATGAAAGACTAATTTATCCCAATGGTAAATCATTATACAGGTGGTTGTGGTTTTATTTGAACGACAATTTAGTCACAAACATGTAGATGCAAAGGTAAGGTAGATGAGCCCCACATGACATAAAAATCTTTTCGTGAACATGTCCCCGACGAGGGAAGAAAGAAATAACACAACAAATGGTTTGAACTAATTGCAGTTCCTATCATTATGGTAACCAAACTTTCGTATACTATAATTTAAGAATATGAAACTTACTTCTTTTATCAACTTACTTGTCCCACAGATGAAACACCCTTGTCTGTTCTACCACATCGTGAATACTGCAAACCCTTCTTGTCACTAAGTACAAGTCTTGTCTTTTCCAGGGCTTTGAAAAGTTCAGACTACAATAAAAAAATGTCAGAACAGTCGCATATTTTAGTTACTGAACTTTCTAAAACTGATGGCATGGTAATTAGATAACTGTAAATTAGAGAGCAAACTCCATTAATTTTTATACGTATTGAACTATTGATCATGCTAACAAGTAGATATGTTAAAGATCAACTGTTGGATCCATCAACTTCTGACGCAAAACCATAGAACCTGTCATGTTGCTCATGGTAAGTGAGAATGACTGCATATAAGGAGCATACCAACAAAGTTGTGATCAGAGAATCTGCCAAACTTTAAGCTCTTTGATATATAAGCAGAGTAAGAAGCCCATAATTGAATATCTTTATGCATCTACTATTAATGATTTTTGAGCTTCTAAACAAACCATTTGTCATAACTAAATATCAATAACATTATTGTTATTTAAGATGAAACCAGAAAACACTAGGAAGTCGTGCATCTTCTATCAAATTTTCTTTTCTCACCATAACTGGTTTTTGTTGCACTTAACAGTTTTGTATGCAAGTAATAACTACCAATTCTATAGTCAAGTATTATAAGGTAAATAATGACCGTTAGTCACATTGTTGAGTTTATTCAGTAAGGACCTAAGAGATAATTCATTATAGAGCATCGAAGTAATTCTGTAACTTATATATCATTTATGAAACATTGAATTGTATAGTTTATTCAGTAAATGTTTAATATACACTTTTGTTTACTATCTCATCAATATCTCGTATTTTAAATAGCTGCAGATATGACGAGAGGAAGGGGAGGAATCACCAACAGATCACTTCTCTCAATTGCTCGTCCTAGAACAGCGGCCGCGGCTACAACTGATCCAACTTTGAATATAGCAATGCCTAGAGGAAGGGGAGGAATCACAAAAAGAGTAGGTGTCTCGCGCGCTCCTCAAGGAACAATGGATGAGATTCTTGATGATTCAACTTCTAATGGTGATATGACGAGAGGAAATGTTGGGAACACAAGGAAAGGAGGTCTCTCATATGCTCCTGAAAGAACAACGGATGAGATTGTTAGTGATTCAACTTTCAATGGTAATGGCAATGAAACATCTGGTGAAAATGTTATTGTGACAAATTCAGGCCCTCAATCAAATGTTGAAAGCTCTCAGAATCAGTCACTCACACCAGGGAGAAAACAACTCACTGTTTTCAATGGATTGTAAGTATGAGGTCTATGATTTCAATAGTTGATTACATATTTTCATGTCATTACACTGATTTTATCATCTTCGTTATATTATAACAGCCTTGAAGATTCAAGTCAATGCTCACGAGTAAAAACAAGGATTTTCAAAGAAAGAATTGATGATGGAGCCTTCACATGGAGAAAGGTGCAACAAGACACCAAAAACTTCTATTTTGAAGAATTTAAGGTATACCATCTGATATATAAAATATTTGATATGTACATATAACATATGTGGTTATTAATGATTTGGATTAATCTAGAAACATTATGTATGGGAGCCTGCAACGGAAGCACAAGTGAGGAAAGCATGGGAATCAAAAGCTTCTGAACATTATACAGATTTCTTGAGAGACATTAGGCGTAAAATGATAAAACCAATATTTATAAGTGAAGACACATGGGCAGGTTTTGTAGGCTATTGGGATACTCCCGAGTACAAGGGGAAACGAGAAACAAATTCACAGAATCGTCTGAAGGGTGATGGTCCATCGACTCATACTGGAGGGTCCGTATCATATCGTGAATATGCGAAGAAACTTGTAAGCTTAAGAAACTTAGTTGTAGTTTTATGATACTAAAATATGTTATTGTTTGTTTAAGTAAATCTATTTCGAAAGTTTTTGTTAGTTTCTGATTTTTTTTTTCATTTTTTGTGTGCAGGAAACGACACTAAAGCGTCCACCTAATCCTTTTGAACTTTTTGTGTATACCCATACAAAAAATCATGACGAGACAACTTTTATCGATAAGAAGGCAAAAACAATCAATGTAAGTTCTGATCTAGAAAATGAATTCCATTTTCATTTAGTATATAATCACTCATTTTCACATCTATATAATAACAGGATAATGTGTTACGATTGAGGGAAGCACGTGAGGCAAATCATGCAGAAGGCGAGTCATCCCAATTGGTGAATGAATCAGCCCTTTATTATGAGGCAGTCGGAGGCGTGAAGAAAAGAAATGTGTATGGTCTTGGCTCACAAGCATTTGCTTATTATCCGAATCCCTCCACTAGAACTTCTGCAACATATATACCACATGAACCTTTGGAGAACAAGTATCTCGAAATGGAGAGAAAGTTGACTCGCCAGATCGGTAAGCAACAACAAATTCTTGAATTCTTGTGTGGTCATCTTGATATTCCTGTCCCAAGTACCGAGAGTGATACTGAAGACAACAATGAAGCAGATACTGTGGGGGGAACTCAAAACCCAAACACTAGCAACTCCGAAGAGCATGAAGTCTAATAAGATGATCATCACAGCCTTAGGACATCGAGAAACCTGAGTTAATTTATTTTCTGTGTATCTGGTGTTTTAGGTTCAGGATTATTTTGGTTTGCATATCTTAGGTTGCTGTTTTCTTTATTTTGAATAATTGTTGGTTCCTTTCGGATATTTTATGCTTATGTTAAGTTTAATAAAGTTGGTTTATGTGTGTTATATTGTCTGCCTAATTTATATTTTACAGCTTTTTCAAAATTTGTCCAGATATTACATATTAATTTCAATCAAATCGTTTCTCGAAAAGTTCCCACAAGTTTTACCGGTACTTTTGTGGTGAATATTACCCACCAATTATTGTGGGTAAACTTCTAAATTACTCTTTGCTTTCCTACCAATTATTGTGGGTAAACTTCTAATATTACCCTTTGCTTTCCTACCAATTATTGTGGGTAAACTTCTAATATTACACTTGCCTTTTCACACTTAAATATCCATGGTTAAATGTACCCATAAAGTATCATGGGTAAAACGGAAATTTTTACCATCGGATATTTACACACGACTATATCGTGGGTTATGTGTACCCTTGAACTACCCTCAAAACTTTTGTGTGTAATTTTGTGGTAATGTAAAAAATCCCGTGAAACATTTTACCACCGATTTAATGAGCACACCCACGAATTATGTGCTGGCTAAATATACCCATAGATTACCCACATGACAATTGTGGGTATTTTCGTGGTAGCTTAGAAAATCCCGTGCAACACTTACCCACAGATAGAATGAAAATGACCACAAAAATTGTCGTGGTTACCATTACCCACATGTTAAAAAAGTCGTGGCTAGTCATTTACCCTCGAAGGTTTTCCCCATTAAAACAGGTTCATGGATAATCTGTGGGTATTCATCAGTTACCCACGAATTAGGCCCTTTTACCCACAAAATCTGTCCGTGGCTATTCGCCTCTTAATTTCTACCAAAGTTTGAACCAACGTCATCCAAATGCCTTTTTTACTGCCCTATTTGTTCCTGTAGCAAAAAGATTGGGGTGTGCTTGGAATGAAGATATGGTTTTCTTTTGGTTTTCCAACAATCTGATGTTATATTCCAAATAAATCAAGGCTTCAAGACTGCTACCACTGCACATGCAGGCCTGGCATATATATCAGAATGATCATGACATTGTTGTTTGCTAGGTAAAGATGGGTTTCATGTATATCATTGTAGGATCATTGGAAACTAGTATTTTACTGTTCGATCTCACAGCTTTCCATAGTATACACCTTTCAATTCTATGTCGGCTTTCTTCCTCACCAACAACCACTACAATAAGACCTTTACTAAACATAAGCTTAGATAAACCTGCTTTCATCAACAAAAACAACTAGAAAAGTAACCCAACAGGGGCAACAAAAACCACTAATCTCTATTTCACCACCACCAACAACAAAATCCACCGCGGTTAGATCTAGTATTTGACATGCATGTGTTGGACCTGAGTTTTTTGATGAATAAATTATTTAGATCTAGTAATTTATATGTATTCTGACGCCGTTGGAGATGGTTGAAGCGGCAAACGGTATTCGTGTCGCAGTGTGTGATATACTCCAATGTTTAACTAATTAATTAGTGTTGTCATGTGAATGTGACTTCCAAAAAAATCGCATCAAAAAATTGAAGAAAAAGATGTCGATAATGTTGTTGAAGAACAAATCTTAACGATTAAGCTTATAGATGAAGCTTCGAGTAAAAAAAGAAGAAATACAAGCTTAACATCACTAATTCAGGTGTAAAACACTTTATTTGCATATTTTAATGTTATATATGCAAAAATGGTGAAGGTTACTGTTTATATTTTTTGTGATAAACATATTGTGATTTTTGTTCAAGTTATTGTGTTTATACAGTTTATAAAGAAGATATTTTGATGATATTTTAATATTTGATGATGTTATAATGATAAGTAAGCTTTAGATCAAGTATGTTGATATTTATGAAGAAAATATGTTGATGGTGACCTGTTAGTGAAAAATCATATATGATAAGTTGCATGAAAAAATTGTAAAAAAATATGTACTGCATCATATATGATATAAACTAGGTTTTAAGCATTTATACTATATCATATATGATAATGTGCTTGAAAATAAAATACAAGCAGTTTATGATCTTCTGGTAAGTACTACAAAGTTAGTTTTGTGTATAATATCATATATGATAATCTGCTTGAAATCCAACTTTTTTATAACTAAAATACAAGCAAGTCTGTCATCTCCTGCTGAGTAAAAGTTAGTTATGTGTATGATATCATATATAATAATCTGCTTCAAAGTTAACTTCTTTACCATTATAATATATCATATATGATTATGTGCTTGAAAATTAAATCAAATCTTCTTATTTGTGTAGAGAAGGCTGTTTTCAAGGCATCTTGAACATTATAAGAATCCAAAGGCCCAAGAAGCTCAATGAAGAAGCTCATGAATCTTCATTTCACGTTTAAAATGTATTCTTCGTTTTTTCTTGTAATCTCTGTATGGAGTTTTGACGTCTACAGACGATTTTGTAAACCATTGGTAACTGGTACAATGTCTTGCTAATATGGTTTAGCTTTCTTGGTATTATGTCATGATGTTTATACTGAAATAAAAATGGCAAAAAATTACAAATGTGATTTTCGATATTATGTCTATTTTGTTTAAGTTTTATTGCACACATTCATAATCACTTGTAAATAAATGCATTAAAATAGAAAACATCAAGTATAATGGTTTGATAAATTAGTGATGGTCATGTTAAATCATATATGATTTTTTGAAAAAAAAATCACATATGATAATTTGTTACTAACTTGTAAAATACAAAGAATCAATTAGTTTGATGAATTTCCAAGCATATCACATGTGAAAAGAATCAATTAGTTTGATGAATCTATCATTGAACCAAAGTTTTCTTATTTTTGAAACAACTCTTCTTCTTCTTTAACCAATTCTTCCTCTCTTTAAACAACAACTACAACTGGCTTTGCAACTCCAACAAGTTACTCCAGACCTTGTCGTTCTTTAAAGTCAGTTTCATTATAGATTTTTTTCAAATATCTGTAAGAAAAAATAAAAAATTAAAAAAATGAAAATATAAATAAGTTGTTTCATGAGAAAAAGTAAAAAATCACATATGATATTATCACATATGATATATCAAATAAAACAGAGTGTATGATATAGTAGGTGATATCATATATGATACATCTAACAAAATGAAATATCACATGTGATATCACATATGATATATCAAACAAAATAACCTCGATTATAAACACATTAACTCAAGGTAAAATCATATATGATATACTTCATACCAGCTTAGGTCAGCTTATACCAGGAACTTAATTCAATTAAATGCTAAATAATAAGCTGTTCAGCTCATAAAACTACCTAATAATACAGCTTATTCACACTAACTCTACCCTAATTCATAAGCTTATTCGTATAACTCTCTTCTCCTCTAATTCACAAGCTTATTCACATAAATCAGCTAAAAATGATAAAATAACAAGATGTGATGAAAATGAGCTAATAGGTTAGCTTATAATTCATCACAATAATTCATAAGCTTATTCATAACTTTCCTCTAACTTATAAGCTTATTCATACAAAATTTCATCTAATTCACACGTTATTCATACAACTCTCCTTTCCTCTAATTCATAAGCTTAATCTCATGAATTATCTAAAAAAAAAATAATAAAAATTACAGATCGGATGAATATAACAAGAAGAATATGAACCTGATGTTAACAACTTGAAAACGAGATGATAAGATGATCGGTTGATGAATCGAAGAAGATAAATTGGTCTTGTTTGTGAAGATCGATCGAATCTAGATCTATTTGTGTTATTTTGTTTTTTTTATTAATGGTGTAGAGAGAGAAATAATTAGATGAAGAAAACACACAGTTGTGTGTGATTAAATGAAAAGTTTATTAGAAAATATCTATATATATTAGACAAAAATACCCATCTAGTGTAAAGAGGGAATTTAATCTCATCCGTTGGATGAGATGAAGATGAAGGGTGAGGATTGATCCCTTGGTATGTAAACAAAGTTTGGTCCTCAAATGATCTTAAATCATACTATATAATACTCCAGGAACATGACTTTGCGCGGGCCCATTACTACCGATCATAGTATATACTCCTGGAACATGACTTTTCGCGGGCCCATTACTACATTATAAAAATGTGCGCGGGCACATTATAAAATCCACGATTATAGTACCGATGTGCGCGGGCCCATTATCATACTATATACAGTAATACTCCTGGAACATGACTTTGCGCGGGCCCATTACTACCGATCATAGTATATACTCCTGACTTTTCGCGGGCCCATTACTACATTACTACCGATTATGGTACAAAGTTTGGTCCCATTACGATCTTCCTGGAACATGACTTCCAATTGCCATATATACTCCTGGAACATGACTTTGCAAGCTTTTTTATTAACGTATATATATGGCCGTTTTTTTATTTTATTTTTCTAGTAACAAACTACACAACAATTACAATAGCTCTAAAATTCAACCAAATCCTTTCCCAAATATGCCGGGCATTATTGCACAAGCCAGCAATCATTCATTTTTCAGCTCCGAATATTTCTTCCAATGTATCACCACTCTCTCCGAAAAGTTGAGTAGAACGGTAGAAAATATAGGCGTTCTAACCGAATACCTCGCTCAACTATGGACTGAACATTACCCAAGAACATTCGTTGGTGCAGAAGCTGATTTGAACCCTGGATCTGTCTTCAAGTTTATCACCATGAATTTGATGGGTTTTGCTGGAATAAAGTCCCAGTGTGTAACTGGATTCCCATTCCATACACATCCTCATGCCGTTAAGGTATCTATCACGAGTATACTATTCTATGGTTTTGCCTCCATTGCTGATCGTGTCGCTTCTGCCCGTGGTCTTAATGACACTTCTGTTTTTGCCATTATTGCTCGTTTCGGACGGATATTTTCTTTGTGTATTTTCATGGCATCTCTAGCTTATTTGCTTTACTTTTGATCGGTGGAGTACTCATTTTATTACCAATTGGTTTTAGAATGGAACAAATCGGTTGAGCTATACGTTAGTCTTGGTCAGATTCCGTCCGTAGTGATCCTGACAACGTGTATAGTTTTTTTTTTTTTATTTATATTTTGAATTGTATATATCCGGTTAAGGATGTTCTTACTAATTAATGAATGAAAAATGGGTAGATTCATATATGCATGCCCTGATTTTAGCTGTTTTGGCTTAATCTTTACTAGTCTTTGTATTGAACTGAGATGCTACTCATATCAAGCTTACAGTTTAGTACTTGTTGATTGGCTTAAGGCCTCAAAGAAGTTTGCGTGGTGGAATCTTTCAAATCCCCATTCACACTGGTTGTGAAGTTGTGACTTTAGATCATAAATCTCTTTGAGATCGATCTTGGTATAGAGAGCTACTAATAAGTGCAAAATATATATTGTTTGATTATATGGAGGTTTTGTCGATGTTGATTCCTGAATTTTGTTGTGTGGGCTACTAATAAATCCCAACCGTAGTTAATTTAAGTTGTAATGATGTTATTTGGATGATTGTATTGTTACGTGACTCAAACCCAAAACTGATTGATGCTAGACAGGGTTAAAACCAAAGGCCGCCTGTTCATAAATGATTACAATTGATCGTGTAAATTTCCTTATGATTGAATTCACTTATAAGTTATGTAATGTTGAGTTGGCGTTAAAAGAATGTTAGTAGTTTGAAGGGTGGAAATTCTAACATAAATAAGCCCAAACTATGATTTAGTTATTTTGTATCGTATCTGGGCTTTGATCCGGGTATATATATTATATGATTTTCTTCGATCATTCAAGCCTGTCTTAATTTCCTTATGATTGAATTCACTTATAAGTTATGTAATGTTGAGTTGGCGTTAAAAGAATGTTAGTAGTTTGAAGGGTGGAAATTCTAACATAAATAAGCCCAAACTATGATTTAGTTATTTTGTATCGTATCTGGGCTTTGATCCGGGTATATATATTATATGATTTTCTTCGATCATTCAAGCCTGTCTTAATTTTGGACATGCTGTATGGCAATGATTGATGTTTTGAATTTTCCTTAATCAAGGCAACACTTCTTTTCATAGGAAGCATTATAGCCTGTTCTGGTTAGTTTTGTTTACTTGTTTTCATAGACGGGCCTGTTTACTTTCTCCACTAGCTGAGAGATTATTTAGTGGTATGTGGGGTCCATGTCCCTTAATTGGTCTGGATGGGGATGGCTTCACAATTCTCCCTCTAACCACACAGACGAAACAAAGAAATTAGTGGGCCCCAACCCAAAAAAAAACATTACTATATTAATTGGCCCCACACTTTTAGTGGACAGATAATTTAACACTAAAAAGAAACGCAACCCTCTGACCGTAAACCTATCCTGCAATTCTGAAAGTAGTAAGCTCCACACAATGCTCTGTTTTGTGATGATTAGGATAACTAATTTTGGTTCTTGAGTTGTATGGTTGAATATTAAGCTCTCTCATAAATCCTGAACCACCAATACTGAACTGAACGTCTTTTCTTATTCCTTGAATACGTACGTGTATGTGAGTGGTAATTTGTATGAGCTATGAAACGCGTGACTGTATTACGTGATTTGAGTTGCTAACCTAAAATACAATAAACCTGATAGTCAATGGAGGAAATGCATAGTTTGTACGAAATAAATAAGGTTGTGTGCTTAGAATCATATCTGTACAACCTTTCATATCGTGTAGGATCACTTGTCTAGTTGTCTTGGCTAATTGAGGATTGTTTCATATCTCATCATCGAGTAGTTTGTATTCCTTTTATTTGTGCTCGTATTCAAGACAATCGACATTATAACCATGAATTCTATTGTTTATTTCTGTTCCTTGCATAATTTGTATTCTTTTGTGTTCTTGTTCAGGACCATCACTATATGTGGCTCATGGCTGTCTGCAACAGTCTATAAAACCTCTTAATTTCTACCAAAGTTTGAACCAACATCATCCAAATGCTTTTTGTTCCTGTAGCAAAACGATTGGGGTGTGCTTGGAATGCAGATATGGTTTCCTCTTGGTTTTCCAACAATCTGATGTTATATTCTAAATAAATCAAGGCTTCAAGACTGCTACCACCACATGCAGGCCTGGCATATGTATATCAGAATGATCATGACGTTGTCGTTTGCTAGGTAAAGATGAGTTTCAGGTTTATCATTGTAGGATCATTGGAAACTAGGTTTTGTTTTTACTGTTCGATCTCACATTCGTAGAATATATATAGGGTCTTCCAATAACATCACATTTCTGTAGTTAGTTACTTATGCCCATGGAACAGCTTGCTACAATGCTACTAGTAGGTTAAAGTCGTAGCTACGGTTTTGTGTAACTTAGTGTTTGACATTTATGTTTGGTACATATCCCAAATCTCTTACCAGGATTTTGTAACGATTTACCTGCTACCTTAATTATCAAGCCACTTGCATGTCGAAAAGCTAACTGCACGCTAAAAAATGTTTCCATTTGTTTATGGCCTGGTGAAACATATAAAGTACATGTAGTTTGAGATGCAAACTTGACATCTAGAAGTTGATAAGTCAACAGAGCAGTTGTGATTTGTTCAAGTCACCAGTTCTGATAAGTGATAACATTTCCCATATACATTCCTGCAAACCTGAAAATAAGTAAAATTATGATAAAATGCTAGTCTTTAGTCTTAGGGATCAGTTATCACAATTTGGCTTATGAGTGTCCCGATGGAGTTTATGTCTAAATAAACTTCCCTGAATCCACCCGGTTTGTTTTTTCAGATGGTGAGCTTCTGTACTTTTAGAGTGCCCGAAGAACCAGAAATTGACACCTCCACAACCATTATTGCTCCATGTGCACGTGACTGCAACTCACATAGAATGTGTACCTACACATTAGGAGAACACACGGGTATGTAATAGGAAGCAGAGACCTTTTGATGATGACAAACTGCAGGAAGCTCCAGCTCAAGAAGTGTGAAGGACATCTGGCGGTTTTGCAGATCTGGAAGCTATGCATTGAGGATATTATTATTTTAGGTTTCCGCTCTCCTGTCAATCCGGAAAATGTATATATGCTTTCAGTTTTATGAATATTGTAGTGATGTTCCCACAATTATGATGTTCCACAGACACAGTTCTTCGACCTGTTTTATGAATATTCACTTGTAAGCATATTCTATTAGGCCTGGGTTTGTAATCAAAGGGTGGGTTGGGCCTTAGTGTTATTGGGCTTGTGATCATAAGCTGGGTTGGGTCATTTTTATCATTTCTACTAGTATTTATCAATTTCAAATTATTCATTAGTCTATTATTATCTCATTTAATGTTCGTATGAGTAACAAAGGATTTATATTAATCTTTTCTCTTCTCAAAATCACAGAACGGCCCTGGACAAGCTATATAGTAGAACACAATATTTAAAACCAGGTTCGACCCAGCCGGTTGAACAGGGAACCAGTGATGCTACCGGGCCATTACTACCCAGTTTTATGAGGATTTGAAACCCGAATTAAACTGGCAGGTTTCACTCAACCCGGGTCGAACCGGTTAATTTGAACGGCAGGTTTTCACTTTTGTTTAAAACAATGAAACAAAGTTAAAATTAATTTTTAATCCTATTCCAGATGCCATTGATGAATCATAAAGTCCATCATTTCCTTAAACGTAAGCATGTTTTATTATTCCGATCCACGTTTACATTTATCATCACTGGTTTACCTGCTTTTGCTGGTATAAAGTCTCGGTGCGAAACTGGATTCCCATTTCAAACCCACCCTCGTACCATCATGTTTTAGGTTACTAGTCGTCTTTTGTATGGCTTAGCTTCTGCAGCTGAACTAGTCATTTATAATCCGGTTTATACCATATATGCTTGCTTGGTTAGGATTGGTTCCTTGTGCATTTTGGTTGCATCTTTAGCTTGGCTGTTCTATTTTCGAAACTACTTATTAGTTATTAGTTTATACCGATTGATTGATTTGTGTTTTATTATAGATTTAATCTATATCTCGCCTGTTAATAAAACCTTGTAGAGTGTCATACATAAATGGCGTCAAGGTTTTCAAGATCGGGATCCTACCTAGGATCGTTTTCGTCTTTGCAAGATCGTGATCGTAAGATCGAATCGGGATCTTAAGATCCTACTCTAATGTTATTTCTTAATAGTTTTTGTAATATTATACAAATCTACAAATCATAATCATTATAAACACAAAATATTATGAATGTTTCACAGAAATATTATCCTAAATTATGATTATGAAAAGTTTAAAAAGATTAACATGTTGTTTCTTGAATTCTAAAAAAAAATAAAATAAAAAAATAAATAACCCATAAATTTAAGTTTTTTAGTTTGCAATCCGAGAAAAGTAAGATTGGATCGGATTAGATCTTAAAATCATATGGTCAAGATCGGGATCCTATAAGATCTTAAGCTTGCAAAGATCCTATGTAGGATCCGGATCGTTTTTGATTTGCAGTATTGTAAAATCGTAAAATCCTAAGATCAGGATCGGGATCCTGACAACTATGGGTGCAAGAGCTAATTTTTGTATTTTTGAAGCACTTGTTTGAAACCACATCTTATAAAACGCCTGCTTAATAGAGGTAAATTAAACGACATGGTTCATCAAATCTTCTTTAAAAATTCGTCTCACTTCCCAACAAACTTGTTGAATTGTTCTCTTCGTGATTTGTATGCAGTTTTACTATTTGAATTGATCTTCTAAATATTAAACTAATGAATGTTAAAATGAAAACTATACAACCTTTCGTGTTCTCATAGGACGTGTATGCAGTTTTACTATTTAACTTGATCTTCTAAATTCTAAACTAATGAAACTATACCTTCAGTACGTGTTCAATTCCCTTTTTACTCTGATAAGTATATTAGCGAAGAGTCGATGACTATAAATACCAAAGTATCTATAATCTTAAATGTGATTTTTTCTAAATGACATCATTTTCAGTTGGTTTGTATGCATCAGCATAAATCGTGAATAAATTAAAGGTTTTTTTTTTTTTTTTTTTTTTTTGGGTGGGTTAATTCACCCCTGTAAAATTGTATTTTTTTGTAATAATTGAAAAAAGTAAAGAGTTTGTAGTATTTAAAGATTGTTTGGAAAACTGGAAGATGAAAAAAATAATTTAAGTAATGAAATGCATTTGACTAGAAACTTTTGGTGGGCCAAACCATGAAGATGTATTGTGACAACTGACAAGAAGGTTCGATTATAGCGAAGACTATAAATAGTTGAATACCAAAGTACCTACATACTCTCTTTTTAAATCTCTCAAATTCTAAACTCTTCACCAGCACCCTTCCAATCCCAACTATGACGACTGGTACTATTCAGGCAGGTGAAGATTTGGAACACGCACAAACAAACAATAATCCCTCATCCTCCACCGTCATCTTTTACTTCCAATGTTTCTCGGACATGTTTAATCTATTAGTAAAAGAAACACGCGGTCTTATTCTATATATCTGCGGCCTATGGACCAACTATTATCCACGAACATTATTACTTCGTGTAGAAGCTGAAATCATGCCACAATCCACACTTTCATTTATTATCACTGGTTTACTTGCTTTTGCTGGTATAAANTATAATTTCTTTTTCAATTAGGTTATTAGTTTTTTAGAGTGAATTGTACGAAGAAAAAAGAAAATTGTAGTCATGTTTCTTTTTCAATTGTAGTCATGTTCCTTGGACTTATTTTTAATAATTTCTTTTTCAATTAGTTTATTGGTTTTTTTAGAGAATGTGTGTGAAATGGTTTAGTATGAGACAGATTTATACTTTGTCCCGACCCGAATCGAATCACCGACCCGAACATATTACCCGAAAAATAGCGTTAGGAAAAAAAAATTTAGATCCCGACCCCCCACTGAAAAATTTTTAGCTTCGCCACTGGTTTCTCGGACATGTTTAATCTATTAGTAAAAGAAACACGCGGTCTTATTCTATATATCTGCGGCCTATGGACCAACTATTATCCACGAACATTATTACTTCGTGTAGAAGCTGAAATCATGCCACAATCCACACTTTCATTTATTATCACTGGTTTACTTGCTTTTGCTGGTATAAAGTCTCAGTGTGAAACTGGATTCCCTTTTCAAACACACCCTCGGACCATCATGTTTTCGGTTACTAGTCTACTGTTGTATGGCATAGCTTCTGCAGCTGAACTAGTCATTTATAATCCGGTTTATACCATATATGCTCGCTTGGTTAGGATTAGTTCTTTGTGCATCTTGGTTGCATCTTTAGCTTGGCTGTTCTATTTTTGAAACTACTTATTATCGATTGATTGATTTGTGTTGTATTATATACATTTAATCTATATCTCGCCTGCTAATAAAACCCTATAGATACCAAAGGCCTCTTGGCCCAGCGGTATGTGAGTGACCCATCAACCTAGAGGTTGTGGGTTCATGTCTTGGTGGAGACATGTGAGATAGAATTTTTGTGATAGGTGGTGTAGGTTGTCAAATATTTGCCGTTCTAAAAAAAATAAAATAAAACCCTGTAGAGTGTTGTACATAATTGCAAAAGTTCCACAGTTCTACCACTAGGTACTAATGCTAAGATCATGGGGAGTCATAACATCATTTGGGTGTTAACACCATGCCACCTCAGCGCCACATCATCTCAGCACCAAATAACATAACACCAAAAAACACCAGGAAATCATAACACCAAATAACACCACTTTTTACAAATTTACAAATTCTACCCTCAACAAACTCATTTATTAAACATTCAAACATTTTATTAATAAAACTTAAACATTACATTACGAAATAAAAACATTACAAAAAAAAATAATAATAATAAAAAAAAAAGGTACGAATTAAAATACGAATTGAACAATACGATAAGTAAATAAGTAAAACTAGTCGTCATCTTCTTCCTCAAAATCCTCACGGTTACGCCAAATATGCTCCATAAGATTGAGTTGGAGACTAACATGAACATCTTTGTCACGGAGTTCTTTTGCCTTTTGACGTCGCCTATCACATCTATCAATCCACCTGTCTTGCATTTGTCTAGCCGGATCACGGAAAATTTCTTTGTATTCACTTACATGGAACTTTTGATCTTTTAGAATCATGTTATGCAATATGATGCAAGAATACATGATTCTACTTATCTTGGTAACCTGGTAAGCACGCGCTGGTTGTTGTATTATTCCCCATCGTCCTTGGAGAACACCAAAAGCACGTTCAATATCCTTTCGTGCTGCCTCTTGACGCCGTTTAAATAAAGTGTGTTTATCATCAACGGTATTAGTGAATGATTTGACAAAAGTAGACCATTGTGGGTAAATCCCATCGGCTAGGTAGTAACCTTTTTCATACACACGTCCATTTACCTCAAATGGAGCTACAGGGGAATCATCATTCAGCAAGTCATCGAACAACGGCGAATTATCTAAAACATTGATATCATTATTCGCACCCGCTACACCAAAAAATGCGTGCCAAATCCACAAATCCTGCGACGCAACAGCTTCAAGCAATATAGTCGGGTATTTTTTATGACCACTAACATATTGCCCTTGCCATGACACCGGACAATTTCTCCATTGCCAATGCATACAGTCGATGCTACCAAGCATTCCCGGAAAACCATGTTCCTTCTCATGTTTTGCATATAGGTTTTGAACGTCATGCATATTTGGTTTTCTTAAAAATTCTCCCTTAAACAAATCAATAATGCACTTATTGAAATTATCTAGACAATCACGTCCGGTACGTGCACTCATTTGCAAATACTCATCGAACGCATCCGGTGTAGTGCCATATGCCAATTGGCGTATGGCCATAGTGCATTTCATTAAAACACTAATACTCATCCGACCAGTAGCATCGGGTGTTTGGGAAAAATATGCAAAATTATCCGGAAGAGGATCGGCAGTATATGATTCAATAGCGGAAACTATTTGAAGAAATAGTTCCCGGCTCATACGAAATCTTCTACGAAAGTCTCTAGGAGGATACTTACAATGTTCATTAAAGTAGTCGGCCATCAAACGCTCCTCCGCAACCTCACGTTCACGGGAAATTGGGTTACGGGTCAACCGGAGAGATGATTCGGCTTCTTCTTCTTCTATTCTCGTGTACTCATAAGCGGCAAATATTGCTAAAGCGTCTGCTTCATCTTCGATATCGGAAAGGCTCACATGTGCAGCGTAAGTTGGGTTATGTGGATCCATTGTTTTTTTGTTTTTTTTTTTTTGCTTGTGATTAGAAAACTATAAAATTCTTGTTGTTGTTGTTGATTTATATAAGGATGTTTTGTTTTTTAAAACCAAATATAGCCGTTACTTAATATATAGCCGTTGGTATATATTTTTTCTTTTTTATTTTTTTTTTACCTTGCATACTAGCCGTTGTATTTCAAATATTTGGGAGAGGGGTGTGTTTTGTGAATTACACAATATTGAGAGCACGTGTAACGTGCGTTGGCATGTTAACACCGATGGTAACGCAGGACCAAAAACTAAGGGTAGGAAATCATAACACCAAGCCAACGCCGTTAACATTCGGCCACATAGGCAATAACGCCTTTCAAACGTTATGACTCCCTCCCCTCTAAGATTTAAGTCTGTTATTGTATTCATATAAAGCCTGAAATGTGATTTTGTTTGATGTTTCAAGCAAAGTGGATTCAAAGTACCATTTGTTAATGTAATTTCTCATTTCATACAGGGTCTCGTGTATTGATTGAGCTACCGGTAAAAACACAATTATTGTCAATCTTTTGAAGGTTTCGGTTGTTATTCTTTGAAGGACGATGTACAATTTTATATGAGTTGATTTTACATTAGATATTGTATGTGTATTGCCATAGGGCTTGAGGCGTTATGTGAATGATGATTCTGGCTTTTTGTTATGTGGGCTACTTATAAATTCTCACCAGTATTTTAGTTGTTTTGAAGTTATTTGCATGATTCTACAGTTTTAGGCTTTAAAGATTCACAATTAGCAAACAAGGTTGCATTTTATTATGAATAGCAAACTCACACGCCATGTCTCTATTTGGACTTGAACCCACAACTGCTTGATTAATTGTGGAAACCATTAGACCAAAGGCCTTATCCGTATAAAGTGACATTTGATTTAGTAAATTGTCTTACGGGATTGTGGGTGGGTTTTGGAATATTAAATTGTCGTTACATGGATGTTAGGAGCTTGAATGGTGAAGTTTCTAACATCCACTCATCCATCTTGGTTGTGCAGTGTTCTTTTAAACCGTATGCCCTTCTTGGCAGTGTCCTAACTATAACCTCAAACCATGCTTCTGATTTTGAACTTGGGCAGGGGATATATTGAAAGGTGTGAAAGCCAGGGAGGCATATTAAAAGCCCTGGTCTCTAGTTGTTTGAACGTTATTTTTACCGATGTTTGTTTTGGGTGAAGATGCTACAAGATACATCAGGTTATAGTTTATTACGGAGTATGAGTTTACATTAGATATTTTGTATTGCCATAGCCCATAGCCCATAGGGCTTGACCCCTGCGTCATGTGAATGATGGTTCTGGCTTTTTGTTATGAGGGGCTGAGGGCTACTTAATTCCCACCATTGTTTTGGTTGTTTTGATGTTATTTAGATGATTCTACTGTTCCAGGCTTTTAAGTTACACATTTAGCAAACAAGTTTACATTTTTTTATGAATAGCAAACTTATACGCATGTCTGTTCTTGGACTTGAACCCACAACTACTTGACTAAATATAAAGTGACATTTGATTTAGTAAATTGTCTTACGGATTCAATTGTGGGTGTGTTTTGGAATATTAAATTGTCGTTACATGGATGTTAGGAACTTGAATAGTGAAGTTTATAACATCCACTCATCAATCTTGGTTGTGCAGTGTTCTTTTAAACTGTATGCCCTTCTTGGTAATGTGCTAACTGTAACCTCAAACCATGCTCCTGATTTTGAACTTGGGCAGGGGATATATTGATATATTTTATTTTTTTCTGGTTTTCTGTAATTATAGACATGTATGGAAATGATTGATGTTTAGAACTTTAATTTCACCTTTAGCTGGGTAACACATCTTTTTTATGAGAAGTGATATAGATGTTTTCGTTTACTCTGATTCATAGCGAAACCCTATGACCCAAAACCTGTCCAACAATCTTGCAAGTAGCATATTCCTCAAAATACTCTGGTTTGTGTTGATTACGATAAATTATTTGGTTCTCAAAATGTATTAACTGAATCTAAAACCCTCTAGTATTCGTTTTTTTTTTTTTTTTTTTTTTTTTTTAATACGAGGGAAACCCCACCCGAGACACCACCCGTGGCAGATAAACCCACTTCACAGACCACGTATATGTGAGAGCTAATTTGTCGTTGGTTTATCAGTGAAAGGCGTGACCATAGAACGTGGTTTGAGTTGCTAGCTTGAAACACAATAAAGTTGATAGTCCAGGGACTAGTTGCTTTGTTTGTATAAAATAGTTTAGGTTGTGTGCTTAAAATCTGTACATCCTAAACCTTCCATAGCGTGAGGATTATTTGTCTAGCTGTCATGAAATCACTAATAGTGAATAATGCTTTTTCATATCTCATTACTATGTGAATATGCATTTTTCTATGTAATTCTATCTTTCTTCTGTGTTCCTTTGCGACACCATGACTAAAATCACGGATTCTGTTTTATTTCATCTCTGTACTTTATGTAACTTGTGATTTTTTCTGTTATTATTCAAGACCACGAGTACATGTGCAAGTGACTATCTACGACTCTGCAACCCTCCACGAAACCTCTTAAATTATACCAAAATTTGGAATAGTGTCACGCCATATGACTTTTTTCTATCAAAGTGTCTACCAGTGCTGCATCCGAATGCTTTTTTCTTTTACTGCCATTCTTGATACTCTAGTAATGATCTTGGGGTGTGTTTGGAATTGAAGATATAGTTGCCCCTTGGTTTTTAAACAATCTGATGTTATTGTCCAAATATGACCCGTGATATCTAGACCACCATTACCATTGTACATAAGCTTGGCTTATACATCAGAATGACCATATCTTCTGCAAATTCCAGTACTATCTGTGATCGCGCCATTGTTGTTTGCTAGGAAAGATGGGTTTCAGGTATATCATTGTAGGATCATTGGAAACTATATTTTCATTTTCACTCTTCAATCTCGCATTCTAACTTTAATATCACATTTCTATTTAGTTAGTTACATCTGTTCATTTTCACTGTTCAATTTCGCATTCTTATTATATATCACACTAGTTATAATGCCCGTGCACGCACGGAGTTTTTGCTAATGTTTTGAATAATGTATTTTTTTTGGGTTAATAATTTAATTTTTTTAATATGATACTTATTTGCTTTAGTTTGTTTGTTGTAGCGTTATCCAAAATCATGTCAAGGTCAGTTATAACACCGGTTCATACCAAGAGTACAAATGATAACTATATTGTTTGAGACTGCAGCTGCTAAACAATAGGAAGTTGCAACCTTTCTTATTTATAATATATAAATGTCGATAATATTATTTCAAGTATATTTTTTTGGCTTTAAAAGTATGATATAATCGTAAAAATACATCACCCAAATAGGTGAATGGGTCAAACGTTTTTTACTTGAAGTAAAAAGTTACTTTAACACAATCATACAATTTGTTATATAATGTAACGAAATTGTTGACTGATACTAACCACGCTGGCCCGACAATAGAAAGTTACCTCTTTTCAACCATTATCTTATCCGGCTAACCCGCCCATATTAAAGTTCATTATATTTGAGTATGTTGTAAATAGTTTTCATGTTATGGGGCATACAATAAAATNTTTGCTCACTAAGAATGCACCTTTACTTTTTCTGCGACCGTGAAGTAATAAAATCTTCACAATGATCTGTCTTGTGTTGATCAGGATCGCTATATAGTTCATGATAATTTGAACTGAATTGAGACCCTGGCTGCCTGGCATATAACCAAAACTAATTATACTTAATTGGACATGGTCTTAAATCTCTCGATTACACATTATATTCATGTTTCTCTTTTGTTCTATCCCCACTATTTTTGTCTCTGTTTGTACCATATCCACGAATGTGACTATCTATTCTTTCTTTTTGTGTGTATTCTTTGTTTCTTATATAATCCATCTTCTGGTTGTTGCAGTTCGGAAACACGGCAGATATCTGGAAATTGACACCACTATGAAAAATCCAATGTAGAATTCTAGGTTATCTTCTTATTTTTTTGCAGACTTAAAGAAAACGATAGCCATGAGGTGGAATCTATTAGTGGTATTTGGATTAGAAGATCAGGCTGGCCCAGTGGCCCTTGTTTCTAGCAATTGATTTTGGATTTATGGACAGAAATCTGACTTTTTTTTTCAAACATAACCCGAGACCTTAAGACTGCCATTACCACTATGCTTATGTTTGCATTGGTTTACTTATTAGAGGTATCATTTCTATTGCAAATTGTTATCCAACCTTCAAACTTGCCTTTATTAGTTTCTAGGGATCGAAGATGGCTTTCAGTTAAATTCATGTGTGATTTTTATAAGTGAACTTGTTTTGCCTTGTTATCCGATTTGATAAACATGTTGTCACCCATAATTTATAGTAATATAATTTCGAGTTATGCTAAACGTAGCCCTAAGGGCTATGTTTAAAAAATAAGAGTATGCAAAAAGAGTGGTATATAAGGTTGGTTGGGGTAATTTTTGTAGGTGGTGGGTGGTTTTGTTTTCAATGTACAAGAAATTATTGCATGTCCATTTATCATAACTATAACCCTTAGGGCTACGGATGTCAAATTCCTATAATTTTATAAACAAATAAAAATATTGAATCAGTACTTACTAAGCAAGATAAAAGGTAATGGGTCTACCTTGAACCAACCAGTTTGACCTGGCTTTAAAATCGACCCGTTTTGACCTATTACCCAACCCTAATCTGAAACACCCGTTTTGCTAAAATATATATCGAGACTATAAAATCTGTGTCCCTGCTAGGCTGGGAACAAGTGACATCAATGTATACAAGAGAAGCTGTATTATCAGACTTCCTTTGTAATAGGTTCATCCAGGGGAGAGATGAGAGATCGAGCTTCAAGGTATAGTGAATGAATGACAACCTCAAACCCCGGTCCCATAGCCATAGCGAGAGTTTTCTATTGAAGTTTCGGTTGTCTCTTGCGTTGATAAAATTGTTTGTAACTGCCAGGATCTATAAAAGGTTTATGTACCATGGACTAAGCGAGAGCAGTTGGAGTTGGAGGGAAATACATAGCTGAATAGCATATTGTCATAGTGCCACCGCCAGTCAGTAAGCTTTTGGCTCAGTGTAATCCTGTTCTCATGTCCTCCGAGTGCTTTGTACTATTTCCAGCTACTCTCTAATCTTTGTTGTTTAATAAAATTCCATATTTCTGTCAGAATTTTCTTACTGAGAAATATAGTAGACTATCTAAGCGCGCTGCTTAAGCTGTTTTGTACCCAAAAAAAAATTCAGTGACTATAAGAAATGATATGACGTTTCTATCATTTGAAAAACAAACTAGATAGTTAAATTTAACACTACTAGTTTATTGAGTTACTGAGTATCACTAATTGTCATTCGAGTTAGCAAAATAACCATTCTAGGATTACACACTTAAAGTGTGCCGTATCCCAGGAAAAACACCATGTATGCGGTGGCGTAGCCAAGATTTAAATTTTGGATGGACCGAATAACATAAAACAAGTACAAGCAAAAATGCTAAAACAACTTATAAACTTAAAAAGATCATCAAAACTTGTTCATTTAGGGGGTGTTTAGGATTGTTTATTTAAGTTGGTTAGCAGGTTAAAAATAAAATATGTACTAACAACTAACCTAACAAAATTAGTGGACATTTAAGTGGGCCATAGACCATCCAATTCGTATAAAGTTCATTGTGAAACAGTTTTACGAGTTTAAAACCGGTCAAAGGTATAAGTGGGAGTCAACTGATAAATCAATTTGCTACGGTATTAAATAAGAGGTGACGTCATAAATTGCGACATTTCATATAGAAGCAAAAACGGTTTTGTCAAATTCTTGAGTAACTTATATTACCTTGAAATGTGATCGGTTCACTTCTAGTCTTCTACTAACATTATATGAAATTCTACACAACAACAAATTCCGTATTCCCGTTTTATCGTTTGTGTCAGATCTTCGTATCATTTCGAATTGAGGTTCATATGATAAATATAAAGTAAGTCGATCGCTCAATCTCTTTTACTTTTAAGAAAATTTACATGAAAGAAGCATATATCTTTTTGTTATATTGTTTAAAGAAAATTCTTCTTGAATTTTGAATGACAGTTATTCATTGAAGTTACGATTGTTCTTAGATTATCACGGATGTTATGGCATTCTATGCATGGATTTATCAACCTTATAGTGATACTTTTGTTTCTTCTGAGGCAATCGAATGATTCGGTAAAAAGATTGATGAGTTGACTGAGGAAGGTGGTGAGAAAAAGAGGACGGTAGTGCTTGGAACTGGTCGGGCTGGAAGAAGTTACTGAACTGATTCGCACATCACCAATGAGGTAACGAAGTATAGTCATTATCTAAACACACTAATAATGTTATACTAGATAGTCTATATATTTAGCCACATATCGCAAATTTTCGCACATTTTACGTGCACTAGCTATAAATAAAGAAAATTGTTTGATGTGCGTTTAGATAACATAAAGTTTATGCCACTTACTAAAATTATAACTAATATCAAGGGGCGTGCGTTGGGTTAGAACATGACCATAACTATAAAATTAAACATAGTAAAACCAAAAGCAAAACATGCA
Organism: Artemisia annua; assembly: GCA_014162995.1. Taxonomy (NCBI): domain Eukaryota; kingdom Viridiplantae; phylum Streptophyta; class Magnoliopsida; order Asterales; family Asteraceae; genus Artemisia; species Artemisia annua. The sequence goes on from LBNU01012534.1 coordinate 282,940, forward strand.
AGCTAATTTAATCATTGGATTTGGGAACCAGTTTGAATTAATCATAGAAATCTAATCAATAGCTATGTTCTTCAAATTTTCAACGCCATAACAGTTTTTTCTAAAGATTAAAAAAAAAAAAAAAAAAAAAAAAAAAAAAAAAAAAAAAAAACACGAAGTTTAAAAATATACAGTAGAATATCAATGTGATTAACAAGAAACAAATAAGAGGGACATATAGCGATCACATATACAGAGAAGGGAATCGTTGTACAATCTATTAAAATGCTATTCAAATCTCAACAAGTAAATGGAATGATTTTTAAACATAACGTGTCCAACCTGCAGTATGTAAGTTAGGATTAGATATTATTAGAAAACACAATTAAATACCGTCCGGCCATCCGTTTTTTTGTTTTTTTTTTTTTTTAATTTTTTGAATGATATATTTTTATTTATTAAAAAACAAATAATTTAATCTTTGTTTTGTTTGATGTATAATTTTTAATTATAAATTTTTATTTTTATTATTAAAGATAATCATTTAAAAAGTTTAATCGTATCGTAGGTTGCATCTTATTTTTATTTTTTTTTTTTGTTTATCTTCTACTTATGTAGTATATCAAAAAACAAATTTATAAATTAAAAAATAATAATTAAAATATTACTTAATAAGGGAAGGTTAAGTTTTTCAAAATAGAAAAGTCCCCACTTGGGGTTTTGTTTTATTATATAAAAGATGTTAACTACTATGTTTCCTCAAAGGGTGAACCACGTAGAACCTTCACCATGTTTTTGTTATGCAAATATACAAGTTTCATTGGCTATATCTAGTTATATCCAATTCCCTCTTGTTATAAATTGTTATTTAGCTATTAATCACAGCCCAAAATTAGATTGTTGTAACTCCTACTCTAATGTCATGTCAATATTGGCATCATATAATCAATTTGATCTAGTTAAGAATTTAATATTGTTTAAAGTTTCCGAATAAATATATTAATGACCTATACTAGTTTACTCGTTTCAGATCGACACAATTGGTAAAAATCATTTCTCCTTGACTTGTTGAGGCTTGCTAAACCGTATAACTAAAATTCAAGTGAAACACTTGGCTTGACAAAAAAAACATTTACCTTTCAACCTCATATCCACCACCAATTCGTTCTTCCAAAGAAAAAAAAAAAGAACACAAGATGAAGCATTCTTATGCTTATGTAAAGGTTTCCATTGTTGAGCAACAAAGCAATAAATGATCCTATTCCAATATTAAAAACACGAGAGATATGCCAAAAACAAGATTAAAAAGCTCAATCAAAGTATTCTTCAAATAAGAGCAATAACTTTGTAAAGAGGCAATGGGTAGACACGAGTGGCATTATCTTTGGCTGCAAAAGTGATCCCAACACATAACTACACATATAACAGCAGCCAAAGTTGACTTATGGTGTGTTAAATAAGGGAAATCATGATGGCCATGTGCTTTGATTGCTACAAACCCAAGTAGATATGTGTTGAGGAATTAAGTGTAGGGTGGGGCAAAACCACACCATCCTCCAGCAATAACTAAACTGTGCAATGCCTTGACATCACGTGCGTAGAGGGCTTGTAACAAAAATAAGGCTTTGAGGGTTAGTGTTTGTGGGGATACCTTTTTAATTAGGTTTATAACTATTCCTTCGTCCTCTACCATTCAAGGTAGATAAATGCATCATTTTTCTCCAACCCCTAGATATGAAAATAATCCCTCAAGTTTGTGTAGTTGGTTGTGTTTTTAAGTTTATGTTAGAAAACAAACATGTTTGTGTCTTCTGGGTGATTTGTGATGAACTTAAATAAAGTTCACATGTTTGTGTCTTCTGGGTCATATGTGATGAACTTAAATAAAGTTGCAAATGAAGTGCTTGATGAATTTTCCTAATCAAACTGTTTTATTAGTTAATATAGGATATAAGATATTTAGGTTGTCTTTTTAAACATATGCATAACTTTCTTTATATATGACACAAACACCAAAAATATAAACTACCTACTTATAAAGTATGAAAACCAATCTTAATCTGGTAAAGAATCACCTCCTTAATACGTATAAAACACAATCGGATACAAATCTGATAGGCTACCTCCAAAAGTAAATATATTAATTTAATTTGGACATACATCAAAACCAACAAATTGCATATCATATCTTTTCATTACGTTACTCATTTAGGATAGTAAAATCATTTCTCATTGATCGTCTTATTGAGGCTTGCTAACCCGTAAAAATAAATTAAAGTGAAATACTTGGCTTGAAAAAATATATCATTTACGTTTCAGTATCATATCCTCCACCAATTCGCTCTTTCAAAGAAGAAAAAAAACAAAAGATGATGCATTCCTCTACTAATATGTTTCTTCTTGGTTGATTTTTGGTTTTAATGCATAGGCTATGTACCATCACATATTCTTCTTAGTTGATTTTTGGTTTTAATGCATAGGCTATGTATTTCATTTAGCATAAATATTCGGTGGTCTAGTGGCACGTGTTAAATTTGGTGAAAGTTAATTTAATATATTTACTTTAGAGACAGCCTATCGGATTTGTATCGTATGTATCATGCAGGTGATTCCTTACCAAATTAAGATTGGTTTCAATACTTTATGCGTAGGTAGTTTATATTTTTAGTGTTTGTGTCATAATTCAAGAAAGTTATGAATAAGTTGGAAAAGGTAATCTACATATCTCGTATCCTATGTTAACGATAGAACCTTTTAATCAAGAAAATTCATCAAGGACTTCATTTGCATCTTACTTGTATAAATCAAATAATTATATGTTAAAAAATAAGTGGTTGTAGAATACTAGTAATCCATTGATATCAAAAATACATTGGTATTAAGTGGCTGAGGTATGCTAAACAAAAGGTAAAACATAGACCGGAATGGGATGTGATGGCTAAAAATTACGAATTCAACTGTGAAATGAACCCATACATGGTAACACTCATCGTGGACACCATGTTAGCCGGATCATGTGATTAAAATGGAAGTTTATTATTCGCATGTGACTAGATTTCAGCAAAATCAAGTTAGGGGGTGTTAACAAACATAAGTATTGTTGTCGCGATGTTATTACACCTTCTTCTCCAAGTAATTGACTATAAATTGTTATATAGGCAAGTGAACAAATAAATAATAGCAAAGATCGTCTTTGCCTTTATATTTTTCTAAAACATGCTTAAACAATATTGTACATTATGCATTAAAAGACTTGTATATTGGGGAAATCTGCAAATATACAAGTTTCATTGGGTATATATGCAATTTTTTTTTGGTAAAAGGTCAACGACCCGGTAAATATATTACTCCAACAAACATTTAAGTACAACGGATATGGGTGAATCCCATATCTCAGCCCGTTACATAGGCGAAAAGCTTACATAACAAGATACTTCTTATTTTCTAAACAAGAAAACAAAACCACTAACCACATGATAATAAAAAACTCTGACAAAATATAACCTACTTCCTACGACCTTGTTGATTAAAGCCATACATGGCATTAAGAGCATCCAAATTCCCAGGAAGGTCATAAATTTGCTTCGAATAATCATAGTCATCAAATTCATCTTCACGCTCATGACCACCACCAAAAAGATTTGTTGAGTCGTCGAACGTGTTAAGAACCTCATCATCATCACTATCAGAAACCTCAACATCACCCACCTTTGAAAATGGGTTAACCCTCTTAGTGGAAGAGGTAGACGAAACAGGATGACCATCATCATCCACAAGAGTAGCTTTCCCATCAATAAGTAGCTTTTCAAGCTTTCCAATTTTCTCAACTATAGGAGTAGAACCAACTCCCTTTGTTCCCATTGAATCACTCACAAGCGGTTCTTGTGATGCATTCCCGTTTAACGACTCATCCTTATTAACTTCCATTGTACGACCAGAATCCACATCCTTGTTGTTGTCAATAGTAGGAACACCAAAAGCATCCGTATCATCCATACTAAGAGCATCAAACTGGTTTGATGTAGAGATCTTCGTTCCACTAGAACTAGCCACATCAGAAGTCTTCTTCTTAGTGCCATCCACTTTCTTATGTTCAAGAGGAGTCTTTTTGGGTTGATATTGAAATTTCTGACCCACAACAGGTTTAGTATACCCTCCTTGACCTGGATTAGTATGACCTCCTTGCTTACGCTTTTTCTGTTTAGTGACAGTCTTGAAGCCGTCATTAGCAGGCTTAGTAGGCTGAGCAGCAGGTACAACAACTTTTGGACAGTCAACCATAGTATGACCAAAAATCTTACACGTCTCACACCGAGGAGGTTTCCACTCGTATTCAACCCTTATCTTCTCAATAGTCGATCATGATCCATCAAGTAAAGGGATCTCAACAGTAAGGCTTTCCCTGAGCACCTCATCCGACTTCACTTCAATCATGCATCTAGCAAAACTACTACGGCCGCACGATTCCTTGCACATTTGGCTAGTAAACGCATCTAACCTTTTTGGCGTGCCAATCAATGTTGCAAGAAGACTAAGGCCATCATCAGAAAACATAGCAAGAGGAACATCATGGAATTTCACCCACACCGGGATGTTGGTCAAATCCTCTTTAAGCAAATTGGTGTTCAATGTCCAGGGCTTAAGAATAATAGGGACATTTCTAATCAACCAAGGGCCGTTTTCAAGCACATCATCAACACCTTTCTTCGAATTGAACTTAAAGAAGAAGAACCCCATTTGCATTCATCATTACCCTTTGTAACCCGTACTTAGCCCACGCATTGCGTACATAGTAGTCAACAACAGGAAAAGCAAGTCGTTGGCCAAGAAAGTACCCATACAACGTATTCTCAAACTTATTGTTTACCTCTTCAACCACTTTCATAGGAACAGAAAAATCCACACCATTTGATTTCTTGCTACATTCCAGCCTACGGATATTAGATATGTGTTTCTTAGGTTCATTAGAAGATGTAGACGGTTGCTTCAATTCATCCACGCCAACCTTATCAACACCAACAACCACATGTGAATTCGCAACCGTTTCAGTAACATGGTTAGCAGCCCCATGTGAGTCATTGGTGGGAGATAGGCGCAGTTTTCCAGCCATTTTAGCAACGTTAACTCCATCACCTTCAGGAAGGTTACAATCATCACCATCAATAACCATTGAAGGAGAGGCAAGTGAAACCGGCTCCACTTGCTTAGACACATCTTTAGTTAGTTCACTCAAATCAATGTTACCCATGTTATCATTAACCTCAGACAGTGGTAAACTGTTATTCACCTCTCCCAAATCCGACATCACAAACAACCAAAACCCTTAGAACAGTATCACACTTTGAAAAGAAAACAAGAATAACCACACAACTGATCAGCAAAAGTAATGATTAAAACCCTAGTTTACAACTAGGGTTTATAAGCAATACAGGATAGTAGTCAACCCATAATGATGTTCGGTAGCATGCAATATTTACTTATGTACGTTGTAATCCCTATCACACTGACCCACGAAACTTGTAGATCGATTGGATAATATTAAATAAAAAGAAGCATGCAATTGTAGACGAACCAAAAGAAAGAATACCAAAAGTGAATGAAACTCACCGACCCACTAAATCAATTAAACAATTTAAACTGGCAACCGACCCACTATGAAGAGGGTTACACAATTAAAAAATTGAGATTGAATTCGTAGGAATAGGATGAATTTGGATTTACCGATTGAAAATTAAGGTATTCGGAGATCGCCAAGGGAAACACCTGTGACTCTTTGCCCTATGTTATACTTGTTATAAATTGTTATTTAGCTTTTAATCACAACCCAAAAATGGATTGTTGTAGTTCCTTGTAAAACCTCGCAAAAATCCATATAATTAAAAACGTTTAATTATATATTAATCTCTGTCATTATTTTAATCACCATTTTTACGGAAAAATTTGAAATTTTTCTTATTATATTAAATGGTCATGATTACGATATTGCAATATTCACCAAATGACGAAACTAGTTCTCGACACGTTTAAATTCACTAAT
>LBNU01012534.1:294932-306815 GCA_014162995.1 Artemisia annua
CTTTTGTTCGACCAAACACAAGTTCAAAAACAAATTAATATACTTAAAAATCAATATATTTTAACGGGCTAACTTCTGGCCCAATAAGAGATAACGTTTTACCAGCCCACTGGACCCATATGATATATTTTTAGAATCACAAAAATAGCCCAAGTTCAAGCCCAAAACTATTTTCATGCCCTCGCCTCTAAATTTCTTAACGGGCCTTGTTAATATACGTTAAAGGCCCATTTATATAAAAATAAACTATTTTCAAAAGTAAGCAGTTGAAATAAGTTGTAATAAGCATAAGAAAGCTATAGAAATTTTCAGAATATTTTTCCCGTCATTTTTGTGTAAAAAGGACTAAAATTGTAATGCGATTTCACGTTAAAGGACTAAAACTGCCAAAGGCTGAAAACATGGACTGAAACTGTAAAAACAGAAAGTGTAGGATAGAAATTGATATTATTTGATATTCCAAGCTCAGAATGTTATATTGGACATGTAGATGACTATAATTGTAAATTATATATAAAAGGACTAACGGTGTAACGATAACGTCGTTAGAATAAAAATTGTAAAATTGGAAAAGGACAAGGACCAACATATTTTATTTGGCATTCTTATTTTATTTTTCATTTTACGTCACCCCATCACGTCATATGCATATTCATTATATTTTATTTATATATTATTTAACTTTACGTTAATAATATATATAACGATATTTAAACTCATATTTATTATATATTGTTTTTCGTCATCATAAAAAGGGAAGAACTTTGGAAATAACAACATATTTTATTATATTATTATAAACGTAAGAATTTCATTTGCATATCATCTTTCATCATAACGATTAATTATTTTTCATTAATCGTTATTCGTTATTCGTTTCGTATATACCAAATAGTATTTTGTTAGATTCTTAGATAAATTTATTTATCAGGTTCCGTATTGAAGACGTTTCCATAATCGTTCCATAACCTCCCAAAATTTCTTTTCATCATTCTAATATCGCTCCAGGTGAGTCATAGCCCCATTTACAATACTTGTTTTAACTCTTTTTTATATATGATACAACCAGACATATCTTGAAATTAGATTACAGTAGGGATTCAATTCAGTCTATCATCAATGAAATAATTACCTTCATTATTTTAATTATTCTAACATTAGATGTATTCTAAGTTGAGTTTCATATATGATTTCAGAAGATGGACAACATGAGCAATACATACACTCCATCAGCATCAAAGATCACCATGACTCCTGAAGCCATCAAGAAATTGGTAAACAACATCGTGTCAGTAGTACTCGAAGGGACTACCATAGTTTATCCGAGAAGAGAGACGGGTATACCTGGTAAGAATAACCAAGAAAGTTTCATGGAATATAGGCCAACTCACTTTAAAACTCCTGAAAGAATGACTATCCCTACAATCAACCAAGGGATTATACAAGGAGTCATACCTAATGGAAATAACCAAAACCGAAAACTCACTGAAATAGGAACCATCAACCCCATCTGCTGCAATTTCACCAATACTCAAGACTGTTACCGTAAACATCTAGAAGATCGTATCAACTATCATCGTCAGTGGGAATACCAACAAAAAGCTAACAAAGACAGCCTAGCCAAACCTATTACTGCAAATGGTTATTATGGAAATCAACCCCTGTGTCAAGAATGCGGGATGCATCATACAGGAATCTGCATTGTTAAGTGCAGAAAGTGCCAGAAAACAGGTCACAAGGCAAATAGCTGTAAGGATCCGGACCAAAAAGAACGATCAGCAACTGTAGTATGCCATAGATGTGGTGTAAAAGGGCACTACAAGAAACAATGTCCAAACTACAATGTCAACTGGAAGGCCAAGACTTTTGCAAGAAAATGAAAGATCTTTAACGACTTCGATAGTATCAAGGGAATGACAACTAGATTTAAGCAGATGAATAAATTCCTGTTGTAAATAAATAAACTCTAGTTCAAAATTTTCCTAAGTTGTATCTCTTTCCTGTATTTTACTTTAAGTTACGATGGATGTAACCTAAGTATAATAAATATCTTTCTACTGTATCGAAAAATCTACCTTGTAATATTTCCATAATAATCATAATCTACGTCAATTTCAATTTCTATTCCTTTTATCAAATAACAATATAATGTTATTACTCTAGAAATTTCTGAATCATAGTATGAACAAAAATTTTCTACATTATCCTTAACAAGAAATCACGTTGTTATATTATAAAAAAATGACACGTTGAACACCATCTAAAACAATTTAAAGAAACATATATACCACTGTGATTGAGCCAAGCATCACATCATTTGGTCCTCAGTTATACATAGCCTGATCAACTATGTCTAATTTAGGAAGAATCATGTTATGAAGGGAACAATCATATTATCAGGTATCTAAATAACAATCATCATTCAGAAGCAAAATATATAGAATGAACTGTTCATAAGTATTACATTGAACAAACCACAACAAATACCTATCTCATCGTCTCATCATGATGAGAAAACGACAAAAGTACAAGTAAGAAAAACTCTTATAATTCGCAAAGACTGATGGAAAAACTCAAATAGCGAAAATTTTATTTGAATCCATGGAAATTAATAACTAAGCAAATAATTAGCATCGGAAGTGCTAATGTTACAATAATTACAATATAAATCATGGAATCTTCAATAGGTTGATCCGCTATGGAAACAAAGACTCCCACCAACCCAGCAATAGNAAAGAGAGAGAAGTGGTGAGGGTGTATCCTAATAACTCATGGAGTGCATACATATCCTCCTCCAATTCTATGAGCTCGTATCTCGTCCTAGTGCCTATGCCGCACAACCATAAAGATGGGGTTTAAAGTGGCTTCAAATGCGTTAAATATATCTTAATAGCCATGTATGCTCGCTACATGTTCCAAGACGTTCAAGCACGTACATAAAAGGAGGTTGGCCAGTTTTTCTTGAGCTAACATCGATGAAACATCATCCCATAAACACACCACACCAATCAACCAATAATTAATAGTTAGGTTTCATTAGATCTAGCAATACACATAGTATGAATTTAGCTACTCATGTAATTGAAAGATGAAGCAAGATAGATACGACAACCAACACGATAGACATATTGATTGAATAAATGAAACTTATTTACTTAAGCACTAGGGTTCCAAGGTTGAGACCCTAAAAGTCACAGAAAGTCGTCTTTAGGGTTTGCCCTAAAAGTTTCCACAAAGTTCCACAATAATGAATGAAAAATAGAAAAACTAATATATACGGATTTTAAGTTCGGAGGCGTCAGCTTATAGGGTCTGACGCGTCAGCATCGCGCGCATTAGGGTTCTCGGATGGCCTATGATCCATTTGGGACGTGGGTCAGCATGTAAAACCTTCTGGCCGTCTCTCTTTAACTTTGTTCCTGACGGCCTACACCTTTTAATACCTGACGGCGTCAGGTGTAAATTCTTGAAATCTTTCTGGCCCGTCATTTGATAATTGAATTCCACTCTTTTGTCATCCTTGCTGACGGCGTCACCTAGTGACTTCTGACGCCGTCAGGTTGTAAAATCCTGCTTCTTTAAGACTTTGTCGTTTTCTTCCACTTTTATGCCCAAGAACGTCCAAATGTGCATGTTTTCCAGAATTCCTCTCAAAAGTACCTAAAATGACAAAAGGAATGATTTAGGGCAATATTTGATCACATTTATACGAATTAGGGCTTAAATGACCCCCTAAAAGCGTAACACTTTTCGTCTCATCACCAATCCAATTCATCACGTAGTATAATTATATAATTTAATCATCAATCTCTTATTAAATCATACCAGTTAAACATTTATGTGACAATCGTTTTAATTGAAACAACTAGAAATCAACCGTTCTTGGGACGACCTCGGTTTTACCAGTTACTAATCTACACACGACCGGATACACTTTCCGTTAGTGCATTAAGGTAGACCATAGGTAAACGAGAATTTATAAATATTAAAACCTGGTCAGTAAAACCTGCATCAAGTTTTTGGCGCCGCTGCCGGGGAACGGTCTTTGTATTTTTGGTTGTTTGATTGAAATTCTATGTTTATTTTCCTCAGTCTTGACCTACGGCTTAACATAGTAACAATGGTTATGCCGTAACTTGTTCTTATTATAAAAAATTTTGACCTCTGATAGGACCTACGGCGTAACATGGTGATAGTTGTTACGGCGTAACCGGTTTTCACAGGTCTAGTTACGACGTAGTTAGTAGTGAGACTACGCCGTAACCCTATCTGAAATTTATTAAAATTAAATATTATGTGATATATCTCACTTGTTGCTCATGTTTATTATTTTTACACATTTAATGCACCAGATTGTGATAGCGTGCAGGATTGAGCATGAAAGAACAAGTGGAGATGGAGGTTAGCTAGCCGTGAAGATGGACATGATTGGAGACGTCCAATAGATGTTTGTTGAAGGAAGCAAGAGTCTAACTTAAAGACTTATGGAGATTAAAGAAAAGTGCTCATCGGGAGACTACCCGTCCCTATCCTTAGATTTAGTTTTTGATTTTCTAGACTTTTTGAACATTTTTTGTTAGATTTTAGGATTTGTGGTTTGGCTTGGATTGTTTGGAATAACGTTTTGCAGGTATCCACAACAATGGAGGTCAAGTGAAGGTTCCTGTTGAGCATTGGAGGTGAATCTAATCTGGGATTGATTAATAGAATGGATTACGGCGTAACCCAGTAATAGAAGTTACGCCATAACCTTCCCCAGAATACAAGAAGAAAACAGGTTAACTCTTCTACGGCGTAACCCAGTGATAGAAGTTACACTGTAGCTTCCTCCTGTATGCAAAAATTGTATTTCAAATCTTTTCATTCTCTAACCTTGTTTTTGTAGTTAAATGAACTTTGTGGGTGTGTTCCCTGTAAACCCTCACGAGACTTCACTCGTCCACTCGGGACACCGAGTGGTTTAAAATGCTTGTTGCATACGCTAAATGCAACCGTGATTCCTACGAAAGTGAGTTAGGTTTTGTTTATTTTCATTTTTATTTTGTACATTTTGTGCTATTTTTGCTTTTATCCGGATTTATGCTTTGTTGGTATTAGTTTTCTTGCTAGCTCACAGGTTTGTGGAATATGATGTGGTGAATAGCTGCAAGAAAACACTTTCTATCCAATCTAGTTGAATATCAAGATGGTGGTAATGAAGAATTGATGATGGAGTTGGATGTTGCTCGAGGAATACATGCTATAAGCATGTTTTTGGACACACGTATTGATCATACCGAGCAAATCCAGGGGAGTCCGTTCCATTTCTAACCCTTCTAATTTTTTATTTATATGCTTAAGTATGACCTAAGTGGGGGGAAGGGATTAGAAATAAACACCCACCTGATTTTAGTTGCTTTTATTTTTCTAGTTTTTAATGAAAAAATTTTCACTAGTAAAATTTTGACATGTTTTTCATTACTTAACAAGACTAATCTAGACTGAGCACACCTACCTTATATTTCCATTGTGTGAGGATAAGCCTTTCAGTTTTCCCCTTATACATAATACCACTAAAATGAGTGTGTCGGTGGCTGTAGTAGACTTTAGAACTTGGCCTTGTATATCTTTTCAAGACCATTATAATGAGCATTACACTGAGGCAACTTGGTGTAATCGGTGCAACTAGGATAGAAGGCAAATTTTTAGGATAAACCCAAATAGCCCATAAATTGTGTTATGTGTATGTTGACTTTTCACATCGATTAGTCAATCCCCTTGTGAAACCCTTTTGTTGCACTCATCTTTAGTGCAAGATACCCCTAGATACACCCTTCAGAGCCTTTCCTTTCATTTTGTTCACCCAATATATGTTTCGTTACACCTTTCGCCTAGCCTACCCTGTAGTTTCTTATAGTCCATGGTCCGGGAGTTGTTGGTTTATTTTGGTTCACTGGTGAAAGTCGCGGGTTTTGAATAATGGGATTTTGGAGGACGACCGGGTTCAGATGATAGTTGATCTCAAGTGGGGGGATGCTTTATGTGTCTGTATCATTTTTATTTCTTGTATACCTTGTCTTGCATAAAAAAAATAGAATAAAAGAAAAATAAAAAGCATGCAAGCAAGGATTTGTTTATTAGTTGTGTCAGTAGTAAGTAATTTTCACCTTGTTCAACTGGCGCAATTTTTATATATCCGTTTTGATGTCTTTTAACGGATAAAATTATAAACCCGTACATTTCTATTTCACCTTCCTAGTTTCAGTCAATATTTGTACAATGAGGGCATTGTACATCTCAAGTGGGGGATGGGAGATAGAAATGATAGATTATATGGTTTTTGGAGAGAATATGTGCAAATTTCACCCAAATTTTAAAATTTTTAAGCAAATAAAATTTTTTCATTGATGATGAAGGCCGAGTTGATGCATCTTACTTGCCTAGCTTATGGAGATTATGAGGCACTACACTATATTTTATATGCATTAACTCGTGTGTTGAAGATATTGAAGACCCCTTGACTCTTGACCCTCAGTTTTTACTATGGGATTGAATACGACTAATGACGGGGCGATTGTGGACTTACGAAACTATTTGTTTCGTGTCTTTTTGTTTACACCCATTAAATGTTTTCCCATGTCTTATCCTACCCTTTAGTCATGAATCATGCTTAGGTGATTGTCGAGCAGGCATTGGTGTCTTGGCCAGCGTTCTGGTCATGTATCGATGTTCTTTGTCGCCTTCGCCATAGTATGTTAGTAATGACAATATAACCCCGTAAGCCTTTATGTTGTGTCAACCCTTTTGCCTTTTCGAATACCTGCATCTATAGACTCTAGTGGTGGAGATTAGTATATATGCCAAGCCTATGATAGAATACTCGCCATGATTGAGCAGTTGAGTGATCACCCCAAAAACAAACACATAGATTAGTGAGAGAGAGTGTGATTTTCAATTCCCTTTTCGTGAGGTGCTTGGTTTGGAAATTTCTAGCTTGGGTAATTTTTAAACTCATATTTTCCAAGTCATCTTGGGAGATATCTTTTTAGAAATAATTTTAAAAGTCTACTTGAGGGCAAGTAGAGTTCAAGTGAGGGGATATTTGATGACATCAAATAATCTGATATTTTACATATCAAATTCTTGTGTTTATTGCCTCATTTGTTATAAATATTGTACTTAATTCGTTTATATCTGTTATAATGACATTTCAGGATAAATGAGGCGTTGGAGCGAAAATGACATGAGAAAAGGCCAAACAAGTACAAAATATATTCTGAAGACAAGTTACGGCGTATGTGGTATAATGGACTACGTCGCAACAAATTATGAAGGCCAAAATTCTAAGTATTATGAAGGTTACGCCGTAACCGTTACATGAGGTTACGGCGTAGTTTGGACACGGAGAGGAATTTATGAGATTGAAGAGATTATGACGTACCTATTAATCGAAGTTACGCCGTAGATAATAATTATGAAGGCAACGACGTAGTTAGTAATTGGATTACGCCGTAGAGATGTGTACGAGTGGATAAGTATTGATGGACGAAGAGTTACGGCGTAACTCATTAATTTAGTTACGCCGTAATTAATTACGTGGGCGCAAAGGAGAAGTGTTACGGCGTAACTAAGTGACTTAGTTACGCCGTAGTTTATAACTTGGGCCCGAAGTTGTCGAAGTTCAGGGACTAAATGCAACAAAATAATATGAAGATTATTTATCTCGAGGACTGATGATATAAAGAAGATGGATGAAGAAGGGCTGAATATATATAAGTTTATAACACATTTTAATGTGTTATATATATGAAATATACCACAAGGACCTAATGTGAAAAGTAGCGCATGCCAGGGACTAAAGACGGACAAGATGAAAGTTCAATTATTATAAATAAAGCTCACATGCGTAGGTCAGAGATCATCATTTGGTGAATTCTCTTTTGAGGATTACTGTGTGCCGCAAGAGACAAAAGGAAGAAAAAGGGCACAGTTTGGTTCGAAGTAAAAAGGGGCAGACCCTTCGGGTTTCACCCCGGTATTCAACTAGCGGATCAGGAGCATTCATTTGGCACGATTTGTAACTTTTCTCGATACTCAATATTTTATACAGTTTCATTATTAATGACTATAATTTTGATTCTGCTTGTTTATCGATGCTTTGTTATCTATTGTGTTTTATTTAATTGTTCTTGGCATTTAATTAATTAATTTATCTAGTCAATTAATTAATTAATTATATTAGATGTTTAATTGTTTGGTTTTTATTCTTTTTTATTATGTTTTTAATTATTGCTACTAGTGTGTGCATGCTTAGTTTTCCATCAGACCCTCTAGTTTCGGTAGTATTATAAGCTTGTTTGTATCTATTACGCTTTATGTGGTTGACTTGATACCTCAATCCATTTAGTAGGCTAGAAGAATTGACCATAGGGCGCTAGCCTGATAGATTGCAAGGAAATGGGAGGGATGACATGTAAAACCTCGCAAAAATCCATAAAATTAAAAACGTTTAATTATATATTAATCTCTGTCATTATTTTAATCACCATTTTTACGGAAAAATTTGAAATTTTTCTTATTATATTAAATGGTCATGATTACGATATTGCAAAATTCACCAAATGACGAAACTAGTTCTCGACACGTTTAAATTCGCTAATTAACGAATATATTATTTAAAGCCATAGATTCATAAGGAATATACTATTCACTGACATGTAATTATTTTTGCTTATGTTATCTTGGCATGATTCTGAACCTATACGTGTTCGCTAAAGACTCTACCGATTATAGTACAATTTATTAATCCCTCCTCTTATTTCATTCATCCTTCCACACTCCATACATAATCCTATATACTTCAACACATCTCCTAAACGACAGAAGCAATCCTTCGCACGTTGGGAAGAACAAGTGTTGTCACAGTTTTATTTCTATACTAATTACTTGGCTATAAACGACCGTAGGCATTCTTTTGTGTCCTCTTCACTCTCCGACTCTATATCATCTTTAGGCTCGTGCTGTAAGTATCCTTAACACTCTTTTGACTTTCATTTTAGTACGTTATACTATGCTCCATGCAATTCATGCAAGTATTCATATCGAAATATATCCATTTCATGTTACCGTTATCACACATATACGTATACAAGACGTCGACTAGCTCTCTACTTGGAAGGCTACGGAGTCTCGCCACACCCACTGTCTTCACATTTATTTTTATGTTACATGATCAAACAGTCTATCTCCTTGAACTTGCTTATGGTCCCAACACTCAAATCTCTAGATTATTCCTAGCTCTTTACTATTATATCAAACGTTCTAGTAGCCTAGAACGATCGTTATTCGTGATATTACTTAAACACGCATACTGGGTATTCTGTTACCACACTCGATAGCCACCTACCGCTTACAATATCATCGCTTTCATTAGACAACTCTGTAACATACTCACGTCTCAGCACTCTCTAATGCTACCAACAGTGATAGTTGACCAACTTCGTATATCACACCAAACTAGAAATACTAACTAAGCTCACTAACTCAGCCGAGCACAGGGCCTACGACACGTAGCTCGTAGTACTAAATCTAGCTTCAAAACCAACTATATTTTTATACCACTCATAACGCCCTGCCCTACATTTTCGTACTAGATTATCTGTGAAATGTACATCCGTTTCGACACCCCCAAACCCTACCTTTTGATCGACCAACTCAAGTTCAAACATACTTTACTTAAACTATATTTTTTTTCTGTGGGCTTACACAAGCCCATAGATCTACGACATACACACCACTGGGCCCAGCGCTATGAAGACGTATTTCAGAATCCTAAAAAATAGTCCAAGTTACCCAAAAGTATTTTCATGCCTCGCCTCTCGATTTATCTTAACGCGGGCATAATCCATACGGTTCTTAAGGGCCCTTTAAAAGCAATAAGCTCTTATACCAAGCTGTTGCACTAAGCGTCTATTATAAACTAAAAATGCTTAGGAATTTTGTAGCCTCAATTTTTCCATCATTTTGCTGATTTGGCTGAAAAATGTTAACGCGACAACACTTAGGAGGACTAAACTGTCAGGACTGAAAAAGTAGGAGCTGAAAATGTAAAACAGAAAGTTGTACGGATAGAGTGTAGTTATTTGTTGAATATTCCAAGCTCAGATGTTAGTTTTGGACAGTAGTGACATGTCTGTAAATTGTATATATAAGGACTAGGTGCACACGCTAACCGTAGGATAACAAGTGTAAAACCGGAAAAGGAAAGGAACCACATATTTTATTTGACATCTTATTTTATTTTCTATTTGCGTAACCATCACGTCATATGCATTTTTATTACATTATTTAACCTCTTACGTTAATAATATATATAAGATGATTTAAACTCCATATTCATTATATATTGTTTTCATCATCATAAACAAGGAAAACTTTGGAAATAATACACCATTTTAGTCATATTATTATAAACGTAAGAATTTTCATTTGCGATTCATACTTTTTCATTATAACGGTTAAGATCATTATTCATTATCGTTATATCGTTATTAGTTTCGTATTACCATAGTATTTGGTTAGATTCTTAGATAATTTATTTATCAGGATCCATATTGAAGACGTTTTCATAATTCGTTCCATAACCTCCGAATCACTTTTCATCATTTATCATATGCTAAGGTGAGTCATAGCCCATTTCCAATACTTGTTTTAATCTTTGGGGGAAGACTACACTGCTTACTATACTTTGATAATTTTAAAGTATATGATAACTTACATGATTCAACATCAATTTCCTAATTAATATTTATCTGATATGGGTTTATGACTTAAGTGTGGATATATACTGTTACTCGGAAAATTGCCTTGACTAGAATTACTGAACTCCAGATGATAATCTTTTCCAAACTGATTACTGTGCTGATAAGTTGATTTTACTATAAAGCTGATGATTCCATATTCTATATCATCGATTCTATGTTTCAACAGAAATACATGCTAGAAGAGACATATACTCTAGTATACATCATGTATCGATATTGCCTAAAGTTAACCTTAAGCCATAAATCCCTCTATCATGAGCCATTATCACATGTTTGTGAGCGCGAATATAGTGAAAGCTTCGAATACCTGTTAGGAATTGCATCCTATCCCACTAATAGTTGACGAATGCCTAATGGTTAGTCGTATTAGTCGTGTATCACTATATTCGAACAATAGGAATTGGAATCACCTATTACACGAGGGCAAATTATCATTGACTTGTATAATCCCCGCCGTTTTAACGTATTTGTTAACGTTTTGCCGTGTTAATGAAGGCTTGGAGAATAGTCAATAGAAATATATTCTCACACAATATATTTAGAGTACAGCTGTATAGGTTTTGACTAGACTTTGAATTTTAGGTTCACCACATTTAGTATGCATGAGTTTCCGCTCATGTTAGGATTAATCGCTCCAAATCTTGAATTTGTTGAATATATATATGATTTAATCTTGTGATTATAATCAACACCCTCAATACTAGGTCTTATCACTTTAAATGTTTATTCATGTTACCAAATACTCGTGAATCCAATAAAATAAATGGTTTTCATTAAAACTCTATGAACTCACAACCTTTGTGTTGACTTTTAAGCATGGTATCTCAGGTAATTTAACGGAGCGGACAAGAACGGAGCGGCGCATTTTATTATCTGATTAAATTAAAATGGTGTATAAATCAATATGTCATTCTTACCAAACTCTTAATGAGTTTTTAATCAAATTCCATCTTTATCAAAATAATATTTGGTGACAAATAACTTTCAAACGCCTATTTAGGTCATTTTATGTGATTAAGACTTCGTCCTTCCGTACACCAAATTAATTTTCGCTGCAAACACTAAATTGTGGGGGTGTTAC
>LBNU01012534.1:306824-326884 GCA_014162995.1 Artemisia annua
TAAATTTTAATTCACAATCCTAACTTAACTACTAAATCGGGCCCTTAATTTCTCTAGCCTAATTCATTTCGCCAGTTACCTATTCATGGCCGGCCCAATATTTTCAAGCCTCAATTTCCTTATTTATTTCATGTAATCGACTAGGTACCAAGCTACAAAAACGACTTTCGTTCTCTCTATTTTTACACACGACATCCATAATAATTTTTATACCATCTATTTTCTCACCTACCGTCTACTAAGTATGCCAAATTTCACAATCTAAATATCAAGTTTTACTGATGTTTCGAAGGGGCAAAGTGTTTGGCCAAAATTCTACCACTCGACATAACCAAATGGAAATCCAAACTTAACCGTTTTGACTCTCCGTTTGTTCCTACATGATTCTAAAAATATTTTCAATTAATAACGTTCCATAAATAAAATCAAGTTTCATTTCCATGTTTCGTATGTATTGTAGATTTATATAAATCGTTACATAATAAAATGGAAGTCGACATAATATGGTGACTCAACCCTAGACACCTACCGATCATTTTAAGCTCTCACAATATAATTCTTAATGACAACTGACCATACTGCCTTGTGTGAGAATTGACTATAGGACCACCTTACAAGTGGAGGTACTTAAGAAATTAGCGATACGTGGTCTAAGATCCGAGAGGCCGGGCCACACCGATGAATAAATGGTCTATGATCGTGACAACGGGTCATTTATGAATAAATCTAGCATGTAGTGGCACTTAATGACTCAACCAAATATCTAACCTTGGCTTACTAGCATGGGGTAGTGCCTGTGGTTCCTGAGGCGATAGGAAGGGAAGATAGGCTAGGATGACCTTACCCTGCAATTCTTAGTGATATATGTCTGCCCCACTTGTAGTGATAGAAAGCTTAATATGAGAATTAAACCATTTCAGTTATCATCGCTAATAGTTGTTTGCCTTAGAACCAATCCAATTGATCACGTAGTATAATTATATAATTTAATCATCAATCTCTTATTAAATCATACCAGTTAAACATTTATGTGACAATCGTTTTAATTGAAACAACTAGAAATCAACCGTTTTTGGGACGACCTCGGTTTTACCAGTTACTAATCTACACACGACTGGATACACTGTCCGTTAGTGCATTAAGGTAGACCATAGGTAAACGAGAATTTATAAATATTAAAACCTGGTCAGTAAAACCTGCATCAGTGGCTTTGCTCTTCAGTGGCCTCCATCACCTGCATCATTGGCTTTGCTATTCAGTAAAACCTGAATTGGTCTCTATGCTCAAATCCTTGGATGTTCAGTCTCTTTGCTCTTCAGTGGCCTCCATCACCTCTTCAGTTAGTGGTTTGGAGAAGACTGTGGCAGACTGGTCTAAATCCTCAACCTCAGTGGCTTGGTCTCTTGGCTCCAGAATGACAGCACTTGAAGGATCTCATGCTTCTCTTGAAGCTAAAGTCTCTACCATTCAGCAAGATACTTCAGAAATCAAGTCCATGATGACAGAGATTTTCCAAGCATTCAAAGGCACCTCTGCTCCCTCGGCTTCAGTGAGCACTCCAACTCTTGCTCTCACTGGAGCTCCAGCAACAGTTGAGGGGGAGGGGATCACTGAAGCTCCTGCCACTGAAGCTCCTGAACCCTCTACCAGACAACCTGAAGCTACTGATGTTGCTTCAAGAGAGCAAAGGTCTCCTTCTCACTCTGAGGGGGAGCTTGTCACTGAGGCTACTCCCATCTCCTCCTATCAGCCTCCTGTAACAACTATTCCTTCAACAAACCAGCAGGATAAAGGCAAAGGCATTCTCACAACAACTGAGCCTGAAACTATGTTGGTTCCTGCCTCCTCCCTCGTCAGGCGTGACCCTGATGAACCCATCAAGGTTCCATATGAAATTAATGGAGTTATATTTCATCTCACTAAAGCATAAATACAAGCTCATATGGACAGAGACGAGCAGTTAAGGAAAGTGGCTGAGGAAGAAAGGATGAGCAAATATGCTCTCATTGAAGTGGTGAATGAAGAGGCTGCGAAGATTGGATTGGATCCTAAGTCACTAGCTGGAAGGCAAGCTGGTGAGGTCTTCAAGAAAGCTCAGGAAGAGGAATTGCTTGCCCTCAAGAAGGAAAGGGAAGATAAGCTCAGGAAGGATGCTCAGCTCAGGAAAGATAGGATTGAAAGGTATAACTGGGTGATGAAAGAAAGACTGAAACCTGAACCAATCACTGACATTCAGATTCATCGCAACACCAATCCTGCTGTCATCACTGTCTTCAAAGGCCCTGACAAAAGAATTCTTGATGTACACAAGCCATTCAAGTTCTCTGAGTTTGGAATCACTGAATTGGATGAACTACGTCCTGTTGTTGCCAAGAAGAAAAATGCAGTAGTTCCTGAGCTTATGAAGGCATTGAAGCAGAGATACGAAAGGCTGAAGAAAATGCCTGATGTACTTGGTGTTCCTTCTCTCCTCCCTGCTCCAGCAACTCAGGCCGCTCCCTCAAAGACCTCTAAAAGGAAGAGGAAGCCTGTGGAGTTGGAACCTGAGATCAAAGTGCCTGGCCTGGACTGCAACAGAAACCTCCCTGAAGGCGTTACATTCGTAAATAACTTAGTCCTCAAACAACCTGAAAGAGGTCTTTGTTCCACTGATGAATTTGGCAACCCTTCCTTCCAGAGATGGTCAGATATTGATAAGGCTGGCATCAAGGCAATGCTCGGGTATTTCATGATGGCCTCTCTAATTAAGAGTGCTGAGAATATGAGATTCTGCCTGGACCTGAAGACAAAGATTGAAGAGCATCCTGACAAGCATGAACTGAGATCTAAGAGAGCAAAGCTTGAAGCCCTTGGATACAAACTCAACATCTGAATCTGCAACACCACCNATATTGATAAGGCTGGCATCAAGGCAATGCTCGGGTATTTCATGATGGCCTCTCTAATTAAGAGTGCTGAGAATATGAGATTCTGCCTGGACCTGAAGACAAAGATTGAAGAGCATCCTGACAAGCATGAACTGAGATCTAAGAGAGCAAAGCTTGAAGCCCTTGGATACAAACTCAACATCTGAATCTGCAACACCACCTATCCTTGTTTTTTTTTTTTGTAATTTTTTAGGAACTGTAATAGTTATTAATGAACAATGATGTTTTTTAGTTATCAGTGTCCTATTCAATTACATTAACACTCAATGTGAGAAGAAGACCTCTGCTCACTCACACTGAACCATGAAACACTTAGGCTATTTGTATATCCAAATAGGGGGAGACTGTTGGGTCACTGAATTCCCCAAACTTCCTCTAACTAGGATTTGAACATAAAATAACCTAAGTGTTTAATATCCTTGAACATTATCAAGTCACTGAGTGAGCAGTCGCTCAGTGAGTCATCTTCAGGATGCTTAGGACGAGCCTAAGAAGAAAGGTTCTCCATTCAGTGAGGCGAACTCTCAGTGAGGCGAACTCTCAGTGAGTGGCACCTAAGCCAAAGAAGAAGGTAATGGATTCAGTGAGTGATGACAATAGCTCACTGAATCCCAAGTTCCTCTTCGCTGAAGCAACAAATGGTTGATGACTGAAGATAAAGATATGAAGCCTGAAGAATGAGCGGGACAAGGCGGGAAACGTTTGAAGTTGCAAGAGTGTCAGTATCTTCTCAAAGTCAAACTTTCCCTAAATGGTTAAGGTTCAGGATGATGACATATCTGAACCTCAGAAAGCACTATTGTCCTATACTCAAAATAGACTTATGTAACAGAGAAAAAATACGTAAGTATTTTGTCCTGACTAGGCTTATGTCATCTTTGTCTTTATCATAACGGTTGTAATATACCTATGTATAAATAGTAGTCATAAGGAAGAGTAAAGGTTGCGGAGTTTGTGCACTTAATGCCTAGACATTCACAAACTAATCTTTACTCTCTCCAAACCGCAACTGATCCTAAGATAGCTTAGCTGATCCATTTGTTGCTACCAGTCCCTTCTGTTAGGTGGTTCAGCGGCACAACCTTCAGCATGTTCATCTCCGTCCGCTACTATTGTAGGGTCAGTTGTGAGGTATGCACAAATTCCCCTGGATGAAGTCATCTTAAAACGGTTCGACGATGAATATAGCCGAGTATCTATCTTGGAGCTGCTTTTACTTACCAGGTACCATATTTTCTATCTATTGCAACGGGTTGAGTTCTGCTCAAAATGGGTTGCTTTTTGGTTGACTCCAAAAACTTTGTTTATTTATTTATTTATTATATTTATTTATTTTGCATAAACATGTTTCGATTGACTTTTGTATATCTGTTTACAAATCCAGTTCGATATACAAATGGTGCCCCTTCCCTTCATCCTTGAAATCCAGTTCGATTGACTTTTGTATATTTATTTATTTATTTTACAGAAATTAGCATCCTTGAAATCCAGTTCGATATACAAATGGTGCCCCTTCCCTTCATCCTGTCAGTGAAATAAACTTAAGTAAATAAAAAATATCCGAAGAACTTTAAAACACTCTTTAAACAAAATAAGCACATATGTAGCTGCAAACCTCAATGGAAAAACTTTGGATAAGAAGCACACATAGAACATAAGCATTTACATTTTTATAACCCTTTCATCATCTCTTGGTTATAATGAATCATCATGTGCTCGATTTTTCCCCTACAAATGACAATTACACAAACACAAATTATCAAACAGTTGGTGTGCATAAGAAACACACATAGAACATAAATTACAAAAATAAAATTATTCCACAATCAATCACATTCTACCTACAAAAATAAAATTATTCCACAATCAATCAAAATATAAAACATGTCAAACCTGGTTAATCTTCCTCAATCACATTCTACCTACAAAAATAAAATTATTCAACAATCAATCAAAATATCATGGTGATTTCCACCAAATAAATTATAACATAATTCATCAAGGTGAACTTCCCAATTTTTTTAGGGTTCTAATTAAAAAGATATATTCAAATTATAACATAATAAATCGAAATATATCATATGTTTGGATACTTACCAATTCGTCCATATTGACAGTGTACAAATCATTGTATGTAACCATAATTTATAGGTGAAGGTCGTTAATGATTTTGAAGAGCGTTATTGCTTGACATTAATTGCAGAGAGGAGGATTGATTTGAATCGTATAGAGGAAGATTAATTTTGAATTAGTGTATGGTAGAAGCTATCGATTTGAATGAAATGAGGAGCGTATACAATTAATGATTTTTATTGTTTTACAAAATTAGGTTGACACTGACTAAACTATTCAATACGTTACAAAAATAACCCAAAGAGGACCCTTATTTTGACTTTTAGAAAGAAAAAAAGAATGCATTGGGGTGCTTGTACAATTGCTCTAATTATGGAACTTTAGTCACACAATTAATGAGTTTTTTTAATGCTCATGCTTAAAGGACTTGTGCAAAAGGACTTTATTGTCTTTTTATTTGGTTTCTCCTCTTTTTTAATGCTTAAAATTGTTGTACATTGTTTTTTAATTAAGGAATTTTTGCCACACATTTAATGAGTTTTTTTAATGCTCGTGCTTTAAGACGCTTGTACAAAACCTTATTTTATTAGATAGTATAGATTCTTGGCATCCCGCCTTTAAAGAGGCACATTAATTGCGTAGTATTTCATAATACTTATCAATTAATTCGCAACATGTTATTTATTCTTGATTTAAGTTATAAAACGCAAAAAATTTCATAATGAATATATTGCGATATTTTGCAAAAGATTGTAAAAAAAACTTTTAACACAAAATAACAAAATGGACATCAAATTAAAGAGGATCAAAAAATAGGTTTATTAAGTATAATTTTTTTGATGAAAAAATTAATAATTTTACATATACATGAGATCAAAAGACGATAGTTGTGTAATTTGCATGAAAAAGAGTGATACACATATGTACAATATATAGTTTGGTTCAATAAAGAAAAGAAATAATAATAATAATAATAATAATAATAATAATAATAATAATAATAATAATAATAATAATAATAATAATAATAATAATAATAATAATAATAATAAATAATAATAATAATATACGGCACCAATAAATAATAATAATAATAATAATAATAATAATAATAATAATAATAATAATAATAATAATAATAATAATAATAATAATAATAATAATAATAATAATAAATAATAATAATANTAATAAAAATAATAATAATAATAATAATAATAATAATAATAATAATAATAATAATAATAATAATAATAATAATAATAATAATAATAATAATAATAATAAATAATAATAATAATAAATAAATAAATAAATAAAAATGATCAAATGAACAAATCTCAACCATCAACTTTATCAAAATAATAAAACTTTCATTCTTATTTTTAAAAATTAAATATCTCGCAAATCATTGATCGTTAAAAACTAATCATCGCATAGCGACAAGCATAAAGTTATCTTTCATTTGATATCCCACATCATACTTTCGATGAAATTGTTTCCGACTTTTATGCTAGTGTAGGGTTACGCTTAGTGTTTAGGTTTTTAGGGTTTAGGGGTTAGGCTTTTTAGAGGTTAGGGTTTAGGGTTCTTAAGGTTTTTTTAGGTTTTGTGGTTTATGGGTTAGGCTTTAGGGGATTTTTGGTTTAGGGATTAGGCTTTCGGAATTAGCTTAACATAAAAATGTATGTGAATTCTCAAAATTTTCATTTTGAGTGTAAAATATCTAACCTGCAAAAAACGATATAAAAAATTCCGTCAAAAGTATACATTGTTGGATCTCTATCAAAAGTGATTTTATTTTTGTCGCAATTGTTTAAATAGTTTATGTAACGATTAACGATTTTAAAATATTTAATTTTTAAAAATAAGGTAAAAGTGGTTTTATTGTTTTGGGGAAAAAAATATATAAATGAATAAATTTTTTTCTTTTCTTTTTTTTATTATTATTTTTTAATCTTTATTGATCGCACCCCTATCAAAATAATTACTGGACACTACAATAACAGCCAAATTCGCTTTGGTTAGCACACAAAGCTCAAATTGATCAAAATATTGGTAGGTCTATAGCACTGCTTAACTGTAAACATGATTACTATTTTAGCAAGTTGGTTACAGAACTACTTTTATAAGATGCAAGCAAGTATATCATCATTCTATAGAGAATATACAACAAAAAAAGACTTGGAAAATGGTAAATGTTATAATTAAACTAGCTACATAGAACAGTTCCAAACATAGATGCTCTTCCCCAAAATTTCTGTCTTTTCTCATTTATGGTTTTTTTTTTTTTTTTTTTTTTTTTTCCTTAATTCACTCCAAATAAATAGATGTTACAAATATTGTAGTCCCAAATGCATCACCAGAAGAACCAATCTTAAACTTTGTTACTTCAAATTCAACCAACAGTGGTTGCCAATGTTACAGTTTCAGAATCTTGCCTTACTTCAACATCGTCAGTTTTTACTGCTTCATCACCATTAGCCAGCTTGTTGTCTGGCAAAGATCCCTTTTCGGTCTCAAAGCGAACCAACAACCTTTCCAACAATTCCTGACAGTCGATTGCTGTCACCATCACAGATAAGCTAGACCGCCCTTTCCAGCAACCAATGGCAATTGTCGATTTATCTACTTTAGGCGGATCTGATAAACCCTCATTACCTGCGATGCAACAAAAAACGAAATATTGAGGATTGAGCAGTATGGCTTAGAGGTGCTATTTCATTTCATATCATACATTCATATACAAATCGCTCATATCGAGTTGTAACAAAATCGAGTCACATGGGTTGATCAGGTCAAACACGTAAAAATCCTTAACATTGTTCAAATGCTTTATATTCTCCTGAATAATTATTTGAAAATTATGTTGTCGTATTAATTACTTAAAAGACAAAAAAAAGTGGCAGGTCATCAACCAAGCACTGCTTGTACTTATCCCATTTAAAACCCAAACATATTTATCCGACCTGCACATATTGTGAACCGCTACAAGACCAGCCCGAACCCTAAGCATGGAATAGAACTTGAACAATGACAATTTGATTATAAAACAAACCTTGGTTTAGAACCACGACACAGCAGCCCAACGAAAGGGTTGCAACCTTTTCACGAAATCCATCGTCAACTAGATCTGGGAATTTGATGGATTTGTATTGCAGTAAATGCTTAAAATCCCCTGGAGATGCACAAGCTATCTGTTTGGTCATATGTGGAAGAAGCAACGGCAAACCTTCTGAAGATATTCTGAATACACAAGGCGTGGAAGTGCCTTCTCTCGATGTTTGCCTTTCCTGCATTGAAAACCAAATTAACCTCATAAATTTACACTAGCAATTTCAAAGTACAGCATTGAATTTAGTTAGAAAGACCTATATGTAGCAATTTCAACAAATTTACTTATAATGAGTAGATTCCGGGAACGGGTCAGACCAAAAGACAACAGTTTAAAATGATGAGAAAGATGAGCTGGATGGGTAGAAAAAAATTTTGGATCATGTTTAACAAGTTACTTCTAGAAATTAAATTTTTTGGACATGCAATGTGGCACGAGAAACTTACAAACATCTTTAAACCAATAGAAGTTATCTTGAGTTGCTCGCCACCTAAGAAGTTGAGTTCCACCACGCTCTTGACAGATTCTGACATATAATAAATTCTCTTCACATGATTGGTATCACTATTTCTTGTAAGAAGGCGATTACTAAACGGAAACCAATCATGAATCCCATAGAATTCCTTGATATTAGTGAGTATCGCATCATCCTTGAAGAAAACAACAGGGTCAACCCCATACCACTTGCCCTGAACCTGCAACTTTCTCTTGTCATTAGCCTTTGCTGCACGAGAGTTTACTTTATTTGACTCTGGCTCAGATGCTTTGAGTTTTTTACTTGGATTCGTGTCTAAGAAAGCTTCATCAGATTCATTATCAACCACACCAGCATCAGCTGATGCTTTTGCAGGTTCTTCATTTGTCACTTCTACATCCATTTCATTAGCATTTTTTTCAACAGCAACTTCTACTTGTTTGACCTTTTCATCAGAATCAGATTGTTTGTTGGACTTTGTCTGCAAGACTGCACAATGAGGAAAAAAATGACAATCTCTTCAGTGATTTTTTAGCTAAAAAAGCTAAGTAAATATTGCCACCCATTTACTTATAAATGGATCAGCGGGGTTATGTTCTATCTGTGACTGTAATGGATAAAATAGAACTAAAACAAATGCATATACAATTTCTTAAGGGTATTTTTACTGCATAACTGTCATTATATTATTAGAAAATATAAAACAGTACTATTTAGAGTAGGGATCCAGTGAGAATATTAATTAAAATTAGAAGTATAAGAGATTTGGATGCACGAGTCCAGGTAAAATTACAGGTGTAGATTTGCTTTATACATGAGAATTGAGATTGAAGACATTAAAAACTATTGTTGTTGTTTTGCCTTTTAAGGATAGATTAATGTTGGAAAGTTATGGGAACATAGAAATCACCTGGCAAAGGAGCTATCTTCTGCAAAACAGCAACAAAAAAGGCTCCAGTGTTTTGGTCGTGAGGGACTATACGCATGCAACGCTCTAATGGGAGAGATGAAACTTCAGATACCAAAACATCAGCTGTTTCACCCTCTTCAACTATTTCTCCAGCTGTTATTTTCTGATCACTATCGGGTGTGTCTACATGGACTTGTCCAGAAGGAAACATACTCGGAACGATACCAGGTCTTCCGTGTTTACAAGCATCTTTGTGAGAAGCTAACCACACACCTTTGTCTCGAACCTGCACCTCCAATGAAGGTCAACAATTATAATGCAGAAATGCAGATCACAGGATATTCCACTTGACAACCAACATTAGTATATGATTATGTTTTACGGTACTAGTTTTTTATTTTGTGCTAGGATACTATTGAATTTATATTATTATTACATAATAACGAAAAACATTTAAACTCGTATTTTATTTCACACATTTATCATAGTCAATTTTTTCTTCAGCACTTGTTCCAGACCGACGAATATTTACTACAATTTAAAGAGTTTCTTCACCATAGGAGCGGTTCTTCATTTACTGACTTAGATATCTAATAACACTTTACCTGACATAACTTAATGGAAAACTAAAACAGGAAATACGAATCATGCACTGTATGGATATCATATGTTACTTATTTTCTGCACAGCGGTATTATGATATATGAATTGAGCTTTGATTTTTACATACTGAATCATCTTCATTGTTATTTCGTAACTCTTGGCAATATTCACTGGTATCTAAACTTAAGCACTGGTTTACCAAATCGTAGATGTACGTGCATCTACTTGGTCAAATTCTATTTTGTATCTAAAAATTGGTGCATTCATTTCAACAAATCATAAAATGATCACCAAAATGGAAATCCAGACTATCATTTGACAAGTCTTCTTGTTTGAATTTTTGAATTTGTGTCTCGAGCAGATCGGATGATCAAGTGAAGTTTAGATAACTAGAAATAGTGTATTATATAATACTAATATTAGTACTGCGTACCTACATGACAATAAGGAAAAAAACAATTGAAGAGACAACAAACTTAGATCTCCAAATAAGCATTAAGCTATAAACTAGGCATTGTATTCAGATAGAAAAGTGAAGACAAACCTTCCAACTTTTAAGACCAGGCCTGCGGATAAGCTGAGGGAGTTCTGTAGATACATCTACAAGCTCAACAGAGTCTCCACACCTCCGCAGTATCTGAAATAGACAAAACAACACAGATTTAGTGCCTGAAATAAAATTTTACACTTATATAGCAACTTGAGTTTCAAACACATGCATCACCTCAGACACTACAGCCTCATTTTCCACCGGATTCATTGAGCATGTTGAGTAAACCATTCTTCCACCAGTTTTAAGCAAAGCCAAACCTGAAAAGATTTTCAGGGGAGAGTTACTAGTACTGATAATAGTCCTCTTACATCCTGATATAAGTTAAAGATTATGACTGTTTCCTATAACTTCATATGAACACAATCCTTTTAGAATATGAGAGAAATAAATGAGCATAGATCTTCGAATAATCTCATGGCTTTGAGCAACTATAACTTTGGAATGATCTCATAGTTATGGCTCAGTCCATTCAATCTGGGTCAAGTGGATTATCATCCCAATGCCACTTGACCAAATTGAATGTACTGCTCATATTTGGGTACCACATACTCTGAAAAAGATCATGATATCTATCACGGCCATAAAAGAATTGAAAGGTACTTGTTTATTAGATTAACAATATATGGAAAAAAGCAACAACATTGAAAAGTTGCAATGAATAATGGATAACGAATATGTGAAGTATAACAAACCTCGCATGGCTATCTGAAGTTGTAGACAGTGGACACCATTAGCCATCCCCACGCTCCTGTATTTTACGAGGATATAGAAGAGCATTAGAAATTCATCAAGATATATTTATATTAAGAGAACCTTTTATAATTTATAAACAACTCCATAAAGAACCTTCAATTCATACCACACCAAAAAATATAACCCGTTTACCATAAGTAGAAGCAAATTACCATTTTTTCCAGATATCAGGAGCCTTGCGGAGAGTACCATCTCCACTACAGGGAACATCACACAGGACACGATCAAATAAAAGCTCAGTCATGCCCAAATCAGAAACATTTACTAGATTCTTTCTCATGTGACAACCAGGAAAATGTTGGGCTTCATGGTTAGTTACAATCAAGTTGGCGGTGCACATTCTCTTTGTTTGATGAATAAGAAGATTACATCGTTGTACATCCACATCGTTTGCTATGACCTATACCAAGAGAATTATAAAGTTTCTTAATTCTCAACTACACATACGAAGCTTGTAAAACATACATAGTATGTGTCAAATAGAGATATTTAAGTTATCTAACCATTCCAGAAGGTAAAGTTCCAACTTCTGATGTCTGATGTATCATTTCAAGTAACTGAAATGTTTTTGAACCTGGAGCTGCACACACTGCACAAAGAAAACCATTCAGTCATTTAGTTTGGCACTAGTTGTTTTAATTAGAGGTGACAAAATGTACAGGTTGGTCTGGGAGGTTGTTTTTGGTACCGCTCACATCGAGTTAGGTTCCCCTTCCAAACTTTTTTTTGTCTCTTTCTTATTGATACCAACAAGTAAGAGAAATTGGTATGTTATCACAATATCAATTTAGCGGATATAAAATTGATTTAAGAGTTGGTAAGCATCAAGTTTGTGGTAGGTTAAACCGTTTCTGTTATCTTTAACTTAATCCATTTGACCCGCTAATATTTAAACCATAGCCAAATCCACCCACTTATAAGGAAATGATCAAAATACCACCTCTTTTTTGAAATGGGTAAATATATGGATGTATTAACTGTTAAGCCTAAACACGTACAAATATACATGGGTTTATATCAAAAGAATATATACTCCTTATACATGCATATGTTCATTGAGTTTGTGTGAAAAGTATATAGCGGTTGCACTAGTTTCAGAGATTACAACTTACTGTCAAGAACAAAATGATCTCTATGAACATCAAGGAACAACGGAGGTACCTGTATGCAAATAAAAAAACATATTAGAAAAAGAAAGTTCGAGCTTGACTATCTTCCTTAAAGAACGCAATACCAAAAACATAAACTAAAAGTTACACACCATGCTAACAGCCTCTTGTCGTGTGATGTTCCCAATTTCATTTTCTTGCTTCAAGAACTCATGAAACCTGAAATTTTTAAGGATTCAATAAACTTGTTGATTAATGTTGACTAAGTTGCTAAAAAAAGTCGAATTCATTACAAAATGACCTCTCAAGAGACTTGTTCTTTCTGAGCTGCATTCTTGAAAAACTTGATTGCCAAGCAAATTTATCAGGGTACCATGACAACGACTTTATGCCTTCGGCGTCGTTCCCGTCTGTAACCTGAAATATAAAAAATAAATAAAAAATTAGATAGTATGCCCACAAAGCTACAAATATCTATATCTATACTACACATAAAGAGCGAACCACATTGTTGAAAATTCAACGTAGCCAAATAACTATATTACTCTTGATTATCATTCAATATTCCCAGCCAAACAACCTTTGATTTTCATTGAATGTTTTCCAGCTAAAATTTATCTGTAGTTTCCTAATTTCAGCATCTATACTACATAGGAGTTATTTGCGACCAATGTTACAAAGTCATATTACACATAATATAGTTACCAATTACAAATACAAAGTCTTTTTCATCATCAATAAACTTATTCTCGTGAAAATCATATATCATTAAACATTTGCTCGCCGGAAAAACTAATTACAAGGGTACCCACTGCCCAGGGTGTTATTATTATTAAACGCGTGATATAGAAACACACCTCTGACTGAAGAGATTTCATAAACTCATCCTCTAGCTGCGACCTGAGATCCGTAGAGAACTGACTACTGCAATATTGACAACAAAATATGAAGTTGTTTTAAATACAACAAAAGTATTATTTTTACAAAATAAAACAAAGCAACCAACGAACCTAGAGTTGATTCTGAAAGCTGCAGGAAGAGGTTTCCTTAGACATTCAACAAAAGAATCCCACTCATGAGGAGGCACTATTCCTTGCTCCTATTATTTTTACAAAATCAATTATAGTATTGAATAATAATAATAACCATAATAAGTTAAGGAATATTGGAGTACTACCTTGTAGTAAACATCAAAAGCAGCGTTCTCAATAGCAAAGGGCTGCCAATGAACAGGTCTCTTATTATCATTATTAGTGTTTTCTTCTCCTTCTGTTTGTGTTTCTTTTTCTTTTTTCCAAACATTTTCTCTCCCATCACGAAAATGTTTTCTTTGAGTTCGTCTCGACCTCCCTCTGCCACCCATGTCTCTGTCTGTGTTATGTCTTTTCGGAGGAACAAGAAAACGAAGAAGAAGAAGAACGAGTAGATCCTTCAATTCAACAAACGGCACAACCAAATAATAATTTAGGGCTAGGATTGGGCTTTTCCTATCTCCCTTGGGCCGCCACCTTTTCTTCTTTAAATTCATTTATAATAAGGGCTAATTCTACAAATATCCCACAAGTAAACATCCACTCACTTCTAATGCCCCAAAAAATTTCATTTTCTCCAAATGCCCCATGAACGAAGGTCGTCTAAAATTCTTGGGCAACTATCATTAAATGTTGACACGTGTCCCAGGGTAGGTGGAGTTTTTTTTTTTTTTTTTTTTTTATTTTATTTTTTTTTCCTTTTACTGTAAATTACACATATACCCTTTAATATCTCTCTTTCACAACACACTCACCTATTCCTCTCTTTCTCCTTCCTCCTTCCTCCTTCCTCCTTCCTCATTACACAAACACCTGTGATGTGAAATTGATCTGTGTTAGAAAGAACATAAACAAACTGTGAGGAGAAAATAGGAAGGTGCCAGTCAATTTGTAGGAGAAAAAAGAAATGGCAAGGACTAGATATTGATGTAGGGAAGAAAGACCTGGTATGAGAATCTAAAATACACCCTTATTATTGAAACGAATAGAAGGTAAGCTTAAGATGAAACAACTTCCATGTAACAGCCAAATTCCCCTGAAGCGTACGAAATTCGTTATGATGAATCATTAATGCATTTGTCACGTCGGATAAGTGTTTGGATCTTGATAGGGTTTGGTGGTGGTGGCGATGGAGTTTTGGTGGTGTCGATGGTGGGTTTGGTGATGAGGGTTGGTTTATGGTTTATCTCTCTCTAAGGTGTAGTGGGTGGCCGGAGTGGGTGGTGGTGGCCGGATCTGTGGATCTGTGATGTTTTGTGTGTTGCGGTAGGGTGGTGGTTTGATGATGGATAACAGCGGGGAGTGGTGGNACTTGTGGGGTATTTGTAGAATTAACCCTTAAAATAATGAGGGTTTTGCTAACATTGCACGATGAGCAAACATTTAAGTAAAAATTATGTTCAAATATAGTAATTTATAAGTTCATTTAATGTGTATTTAATGCATTTATTGGTTAATTAAGAAAGTTTATGTTCATTAACTACACCTTAACTTCTCCTCAATTGGCGCTTGTTATCAAAATCCTAATAATAAATAGGGAATTTCTAATTTGTTCCACCGTGGTAGAAGTTTAAGAGGCGCTAAAAAAATCTCAAATTACTATATTCATGTTAGTTACTACTCCCTCCGTCCCATATTAAGTGTCCACAATGGAATCTTTGGATGTCCCAAATTAAGTGTCCATATTATATTTCAATCAATGAGATAAGACTTTAGTGGGTAAAAATGACATTTGATTGGTAGAGAGTGTAGTTAGTGTAATTTTCTAAAACTTTGTACATGATGTAAGCGGACACTTAATATTGGACGGAGGGAGTATTAAAACTCTCCTATATTTATGATGTTTATCAAAATTACTCATGTTTTATATGGAAATTAAGTTATAGAAATATTTGTTTTCATTAATCACTTCTAAGCTTGTGTCACCACGACAAAAGTTATAAAAATCTAATAATAAACATTAACATTTATCAACTTTGATATTATGTAGTAAATATCGTAGATGAACAGTGATTTTACTTTTGCAAAAGAACATTTATCTAATAAATATTCTTAGTTTCAATACCTTATACCTATGATACATTTGGCTAACCTGGTAGAATAAAATGTCATTTTCCCCTCTTTGCTACAGTAACTCTACTTTCAATAAACAATCGTTTTCTTTCTCTTAGCTACAGTAAGCCCATTTTCTATTTTATAATCTTCTCTAACATAATCATGATTACCATCGTTATTATCTCCGATGAATATATTTGTCTAAATCGGTGGAATAAAAAATCATTTTTTCCCTCTTTGCTACAGTAACCTCTCGTTAGTCCCACAAGTTTCCTCTATTTGATTATGTGTTTCATTCATGTTTAACACGCATGCAAGCTAGAACTGGCCCTCATTGTCACTCTCATTTGGTGATTTCGTTGTTTTTTCGCGAATGACGAAAATGTACGAACTTCAAACTAGGGTTTTGTTATAATTTTGGGCTTTAATTTATGGGTTTCCTTATAGATTTTAGTGTTTTATAGTGATTGAGATTAGATATGGAGATGTTGCAATCTTGGAAAGCTCTTGACGTTTCTTTTTTGGTTGAAAGCTGATTCTTATACCCTTTTTATGTGGCTTTTGTTGTTTTGCTAGATGACAATGAGGCTGTGTTGTGAGAGGCTGTTGTGATGGGGCTCCGTGGGTTCGTA
The DNA here is from genome assembly GCA_014162995.1 of Artemisia annua. Lineage (NCBI taxonomy): Eukaryota > Viridiplantae > Streptophyta > Magnoliopsida > Asterales > Asteraceae > Artemisia > Artemisia annua. Next base: position 323,061 of record LBNU01012534.1, read on the forward strand.
TAAAGTTGTGGTTGTCCCAATCTTGGTGGGGCAACTTATTATGGCTACAACCATGGGGGATGTAAGATACTCATAATAATAACATGTATGGATATGTTGTTTGGTTCGATTATAATAGAGAGAGAAAGAGAAGATGGGAGCCTTTTCTAGAGAGAGAAAATGAAGATGTTAGATTGACAAGAGTGAAAGGTCCAACCCTCTCCCTTGGTGGGAGAGGGTATTTATAGTTACATACTAGAGCCCCATAGCTGACAGTGGGTAAAGACCCGACTCAACTCCATGTGAACTACGATATTAAACTACTTCTATACTACTACGATAAATACTACGAGCTACTTAATGCTAAACAATACTCGGGGTGACCGAGTCTTTTCATATGAATAATTGTATTCCTAACAATCTCCCCCTAAGGGAGGTCACCCCGGAAATTACAAATTGAATTCTAGCATTCTAATCTTTGAAGTTAACTTCGTAGCTCGTAGACATCGATTCTTCAGTGTCATAAACTTTGTGCCTTCAGTAGTGGAGATTTGATGACCGTTCTTTTGTTATGGATGATCTTTGAGGATTCGTGAAGTTCATCATCCAATGTGTGTCTCCAGGTCATCTTTCATCAGCATCGTCTTCATGTGATGTGGTGATCTTTGTAGCGCCATGCTCACACTTTCCTTTATCATGATTGTCAGCGTCAGAGTAGCGGAAGCATTGTTGAAGGCTTATCAATTATCATGATTTCATTAAGTATGTTGATGAAGTGTGAGCATGCGGTGATGGATCGGCATCTTTTCTGCAATCAGCAACAATCGCCAAATATTCAAGATCTACCGAAGTAGATCAACGATTAGGTGAGTCGCTGGAGATCACTCCACGACTGTAGACCTTTTTGAAACTGTCATGATCACTAAGCGTAATCCACAAGGAATTACCGAAGTGACCTGCTTTCAGGGCTGTTTGATGTTGGCCCTGGCAGGAATTTCCATTCAATCACTGAGAGTCACATTTGTAACTTCCCTCATAAATGTTCTGGCAGATTGCTAAGATCTGCGTAGGACTCATAAGTTTACCACTAGTGGCTCTAGACTCGATAAGTGCATAATTTGGTCGTCGGAGACTGGAGCGGTGTCTCCTGTTTCAATATCAACATGGCTCGTAATGAGCGGTCGATAGATTATGCAGGGTTCCCCGTGAGAATGAAACAAGCTCTTTTGAGTGAACTTGAGTGGCTTAGAAGGTTAAGTGCAGTGCGTCACTGGGTCCATGACGTCTTGTCTTCAATACCGGTGTCGCCTTAGCAACAACCAGTAGCATATGAATTGAACCCAGTTTCTGCCCTAAGGTTGAATAAATGGAGGGCTATTTCTTTTCACCCTTTCTCATTTCATTTCTTTTTAATCTTCAACCCATTCTTTCTCCTTTCTCACATTACTCTTTTTTCATAATCATACCTAAGGACTTTCGAATACTATCTAATCGGTATTGTCCTTGGGTAAATCCCTCCGGCTCTGGCGGATCATAGGACAGTTTTCCTAACCTTAGCCACCTTATAACTTCATGACTATCCTATGTTGCCATTAACCAAATATTTGAAAAATCTTCTCAAAGTGTTTAAGATTAAGAAACACATTTTCCTAACACTTTGAGAGTTTTATACTTTTCAAATACTCCCCCTTAACATGTGCTTATATGTGTTAAGTTTAAAATTTGAACATGTTGGGTAGAGTTCGCACTTTTTTTGAATTGATCCACCTTAAGTGAACAGGACCCATTCGAGATACGTTTACATCACTAGTTAGAATAGCTTGAAATTATTACCCGTCCTGATCAACTTCACAAAAGGTTTCTCGAAAAGGTACAATCTACTCAGACAAGTCCTTTCGATTTATGACATTTTTCGTCAATTCATTGGTTAAGTCTGAGTCACGCTCAAATGAAATGCCAAATCCCTTTTGTCACCACTAGCCATTTTGCTCCCCCTTGATATGTGCATTGATATACGAAATAGTTTGGCACATATGGGAGAGCTTATGTTTAAGTCCAAAATATTCACATTTTTTATCAGATTTTCACATTTAAATCACATTCTCTCCCTGATCAAAAATTTCAAATCATTTGAGATTTTGTGATCCCAATTGATTTAAATACGTTTTAGAAAATATGGGAGAAAATGTGGTCAGATTCAATATGTACTGATTTTGAAACGTACTGATGCTCCCCCTTAAACCAAGAGGGAGAGTGTCTGAACACAACTGATAGTGCACAAAGTTTTTGAAAGGTGCATAAATTTTGAACAAATACTCTCCCCTTTAATTAATGACCCGTTTTCTATTTAAAGAGCTGTAGCCATTACATTGAGCGTCAAGTATTTGTGAAAATTTAAGTCCAATTGCCACCTTGTGAACCGCAAAGTCTCTCTTGAAGAATCATAGATGAGAGACTTTGTGATGTAAAGAAGACTTCTCTTCTTATATAAGAAATAATGCACTGAAACGTACATTAGATCGAGAAAAAACACGGTGCCCGGGTGAACTTCACCCAGTGAGAGGAACAGCCGTCTTTTTGGCGACGAGCCTTTCCCATATATAAGAACGGGTTGCTATCTGAAGTAATAGCAAGCCATTATGACATGTTTTAACCATTTATTATAACTTCTGCTCGAGCTTCATTTAAAGTCTCGTGCCATTATTGAATGACATTTCTAGGACCGTAAATGTAATCGATAAACATAAGACATGCCTAAAGAAGAACTATTTTTGGTATTTTTGGGTTTTTCTGATTTTTATGGTTTTTGTAGGTTTTATATTTTTCTATTTTCTTTTTGGTTTTAAAAGATATGTACAAGGATATGTGAAGCGAATCCATTACTCTTCATTCTCTTCCTGAAGACTTTTGAGTGATTCTAGCATAAGACTATTCATTCCAAGTCGCGAGAGAATAAGTTGAAACCGTTCTCTCGGAAGTGCTTTAGTGAAGAAATCTGTCAGCTGATACTCAGTCCTCAAGAGTAATAGTTCCATCACACCTTTGGAGAATCCGTTTGCCAGCAAAAACTTTGACAGTGTATCGTACCATGCCCTAGGCGCCTGCTTTAGGCCATAGAGAGCCCTTTTCAGACGATAGACATGGGTAGGACGATTAGGATCCACATCTCCTTCAGGTTGACTGACATAAACAACATCATTCAGCTCACCATTTAGAAATGCAATTTTCACCTCCATTTGATAGACCGTCATGTTCTGACTTGCAGCATTAGCGAGAAATATTCTGATGGATTCAATACAAACAACCGGAGTGAAAGATTCCTCAAAATCACTGCCTTCCTTTTGATGATAACCCTTAGCAACAACCCTTGCCTTGTATTCAGAATGTCATCATGCTCATCAAGTTTCACTTTGATGATCCACTTAAGAGCTATAATTAATGCGCAATCTTGAGGAGGTACCAATTCCCATACTTCAAGTTGATAGACCTCATGAATTTCTTCTGGCATCGCATTAAACCAACAGTCGTCTGATATAGCAGTCTTGAAATCTTTGGGCTCGACTTTGGATAGTACGGAATGATACAAGCACAAAAAGGCATGTGTGTCAAGTTGCCTTAGTGTGGACACCGGTCGAGAAGGATTCCCAATAACGTTCACAATGGATGGTTATTGGTCCATTATCAGTGATGATCATGTGGTCGTGGGTAGGAAAACTGATGTAACCGTGTTAAGATCTCCCAAAGAAGATGCCTCAGATGAAGATTCATGAGCAAATGTGTTTTTGAACGGAGCATCATCAGGTGGAGCAAATGGATTTACTTCAAAAGAATTTGTCGACTGCAGT
>LBNU01012534.1:336828-367527 GCA_014162995.1 Artemisia annua
GCCTAACCATGACATGCAGCTAGGTGGCTCAACTCTACCCTCATCCCCAAACAAACTTGTTTCATGATCCTTAAAATTTGTGGTCAATTGACTTGTATTAATGTTTGTTGGGTTGTCTACTATATAATAATACTGGGCACAATTCTCAATAGCTTCCCATGCTTCTTCAGCACTTAATCCCCAAAGATCCCTGCCGGCAAAATAGTAAATGTCCCTTTGGGCATGTCGGTCGACACGATCGTAAAAGATTTGAGTTAGGGACCATAAATCGGAGTTATGATGAGGGACTTTTTGGAGTAAATATTTAAAGCGAGTCCATGCATCATAGAGAGGTTCATCTTTATGTTGTTTAAACATCAAGATGTCATATGGAGTGGGTGAATTACGTGGTTGGTAGTATGGTGGATTCGCGTTCTCCATAATGGTGAACGGAAGAGTTAATGGAAATTACGAACAAACACACAAAGAAAAAGATAGACTAAAGAAAAACCTAGAAAAATAAAATAAAAATCTCACTAGAAAGGAATCTAGTGAGTAGACCTAATAAAATAAAAATTCAACCTAAATAATAACTATTCCCCGGCAGCGGCGCCAAAAACTTGATAACGCGGGATTGCGACCACGCAACAGGTTTTANGGTCAGATTCGTCCATATCAGAATGGTTGTTAAAGTGATGATCGGGTGATAGGTTTGGTGGGTTTTCGTTTTCAACAATAGGGGCAGGTTGGGTAACTGAAAATTCCTACGGCGGAAAACACGAATAACAGGGATCAAACGATCAATATTACTCATTAAGAAGTATTACGAACAAAGGCACGAAGAATAAGATAGACTAAAGAGAATCCTAGAAAAATAAAATAAAAATCTCACTAGAAAGGAATCTAATGAGTAGACCTAATAAAATAAAAATTCAACCTAAACAATAACTATTCCCCGGCAGCGGCGCCAAAAACTTGATAACGCGGGATTGCGACCACGCAACAGGTTTTACCTCTCAAGGGATCTTGAGAAGCTTGCAATCCCACCAGGCAGTGTACCTGACCGATGTAGTATAGTATAGTGGTAAGTACGGGGGATTGATCGTTCTCTCACAGGGAATAGTGTTCGTTAGGTATGAAAAAGTACTCTAATAGGTCTAAGGATGAGGGATGATTATTTTTTGTATTTTTATATTTTTTGAAAGCAAATAAAATCTCGGGTTTGAAGGAGTGGGCGGAATTAGTTGCTAATCAACTAACCCAAAAACTACTATTGCAAATAAAATAAAAATAACAAGAAAATAAAAGGTTGTGAACCTTATATGAAGACAAGTGTGTTTACTTAGATTTCCTTACTCCCTAACTATCTTTTACCGGTTAATTAGTGTGTATTAATTGCGTGGATGACGGGTGTATTCCTTAATACCATTCGTGGGGTGGCGTACGTACTTCCCCAACTCTATAAGCTCCTACTTCACTCCTATGTCGAGCCTGCTAGAAGCTCCTAACATGGGATCATTAGAATTCGCTCATGCATTAAATATAACCATAAAAACCTAGTACGCATTGGTTCATGTTTCTTAAGACGTTCAAGCAAGTTACCGTATCGGAGGTTAGCCAGTTTTCTTAAGCCTAACATCGATAAACAATCAACCAATACAAGTAATAACACACCAACGACCAATAATCAATAGTTAGGTTTCATTAGATCTAAGCAAACACAAAATAAACCTAGCCTAGCATGTTAATTGAAAGACAAGCATAAGATATAATTAACCAACACATAGACATATTGATTAATTTGAATGGAGACTTATCTTCAATTGAACATGGAAGAATCAAGGGTGAAAAACCCTTGAAAAGCTGTCAAAATCGTCTAGGGTTTTGTTCCCAAAAGTTGCACACTAATGAATGAAAAATAGAAAAGTATATATAGAGAATATATTTGACGGCGTCAACTTATACGCTCTGACGCCGTCAGCTCGCCGCCATTAGGGTTCTCGGATGGCCTAGATCTACTTCTGACGCCGTCACTTGTAAAATTGCTCTGGGCCGTCACTTGTTAGCTTTACACCTAACGGCCTAGGAATATTAACACCTGACGCCGTCAGGTGTAAACATCACATTTCTTCTTAGGGCGTCACGTATAGTCTGAATCCACTCTTTTGTCTTGGTTGGCTGACGGCGTCACCTTGTGACTCTGACGCCGTCAGGAAGGATTTCCAGCATTCTTTTGAGACTTTGTCGTTTTCTTCACTTTATGCTCCAAAAACGTCCAAAATGATGTGTTTTCCAGAATTCTTCTCAAAAGTACCTAAAATGACAAAAGGAACGATTTAGGGCAATATTTGATCATATTAACACGAATTAGGGCTTAAATGACCCCCTAAAACGGGTACACTTTTCACCTCATCATTATACGATGCATTTAATTTTTATAATATAATTGATTTTTGATAACTTTAAACATACGGCGTATCTAATGTATTGATACGGCGTATTGATTTTCTGAATAAAAGTCTGATTAAATTTTTAACGTAATAAGATACGGCGTATCCTAATTATAGAATACGGCGCAATGTCTGTAGACATCAGCAAACTTTTATTTATCCCGAACGGAGAAAATTCTAATCAACTTTCCTGTATCCTAGAAATTTTTTACTTTGAAGCCTATTTGTTTTGTGTTTTAGGAATCATGATTGGTATTTTCCAAAGATGGTTCGGAGGACCATGGATCAAACTTACGATCGATGAGACTGTATCAAAGTTCACCCACGAATGTGATAAGGTGCATCCTGAGGTCGAAACTTTTATCAATGAACTATTGCTGAAAGAACAAAACATTATGATTAGAGAATTGACGATTGAAGTGCACCAATTGTCGAAGGTGATTAAAGGAGTTTTGTTCCAAAGGCACGACCTGAATGGAATAACTTCTAGAGGCGGATTAGTATCAAGGCTGTTCCAATTAGTGGGAAGAATGTTTGGTTACTTGACAATGGAATTAAGAGAGACATAGAGATTGAAGATCTCCTGCATACAAAATAAGGAGCTGAAGATGAGTCTAACTTGAAGACTCTGGAATAAAGAAAAGTGCTCTCCGAGAGACAACCCGGATTTATCTTCACTGTTTTTATGTCGAGTCTGTCAGACCTGTATAAAGGGTAGGTTAGGAAAGTGATTAAACAGCGACCTAACCACACTTAGGTTGGGAAATTGCACAATGTGTGAGTTACATGAGTCAAAAAGCGTGAGTTATTCAATGATATGAGTCTTATTTATGGAATGGTTGGGAAAGTGATTAACCACACATAGGACTTTAATCTATTTGTTTGTTTATTTTTTATTTTACACCAATTTTAAAACAACCCACAAAATCTCATCACTATCATTCCCACTATAAATACCTATATCAGGTATTTCACAGGTAAATTTTTGCTTTTTATGTGCATTCGCTATTTGCATGACTCTCTAGACCTGCTCACGTATCTACACAAGCCAACTATCTCTACTCTCACACCCTGTAAACTCTTGGTATGTCAAGCATAAGATCACAACACAACCACAATAAGTAATCTATCAATCTAACACACTAAACCCATCACAAAACCCTAACAAACCCTAATTAAGACCTAATTAGGCCTATGTGTTTACAAAACCCTAATTGCTTATCTAAACTAGTTTGGAAGTGTTCAAGGCTTATGTATGAGTTACCTTAGGAACAATAGGATATATTAGCAGCCTTAGACTCTAGTACAACCTCTTAGAGCTTAGGTACAAGTCTCTTAAGCACAAAACCTTAACTAGGTCATAACTTCCCAGAAACTAGGTTAAACCTTCGCAAAACTCTACCATAAGCTACCACCACTTAGTATAAGCTTCTTAGGACTTAATCCTAGCCACTAAACACTCATAGGAACCTAATCTAGGCACTAAACCCTAAGCTAGACCCTAATCTCTCACTAAGCAAAATTAGGTCTAAACTAAACATAACTTAACCCTAATCCTAAAACTAAGTACCCTAAGAACCTCAAACACGTCAAGCACCTAGCCTAGCTGCTTACCCACCTCCTTGTCATCACCAAGCACCCTAGCACACACCTTACAATTAGGTGATGCACCTACTTGTCACCTCCTTCCCCATTCGGTTTCATCACCACCACACAAACCCTAAACCGCCCTTTAGACCTTCTTAGTCACCCTACTAGCTATCATGAGTCACCACTAGCTTGTACTAATCAGCCCCCCCTCCTCGACACCACATCACCACCTTTTGCCACCTTTACCCTTCGCGACCCTATAAATACACACGCCTCCCATTCACTTCAAACCATCCCATTCTTTCTTTCCACCTTAAACATTCAGTAGTATAGAAGCCTTAGAAGTCCTAGGAGTCGAGCTAGATAGGCCTTGCACCTTTGTTTGAGTTGTTTTGCCATCGAGAAACCCTAAAACCCTAGTAAAACCCTCGTTAAGCCCCTCCTTTGTAACGTAAGCCTTATATCTTGTTCTAATAGTTTCATTACAGTACTAGGATAGTTATTGGTTGCCTTAGATCACATAGGAACCCTTGCTTGAGCCTTGATCATTTTCATTTGCTAGTTTACATTTTAAAACCCTAGTTTAGGTCGAATTACATATTATTTGCTATAATCCCTTATATTAAGTGATCGAGGCAAACTAACTAGTGAAAGCAAGAACCTCGGGTCGTAGTCCCAACGAGGGTTGAAATTGATCTTGTCACTCGAGTCGTGAGTTATGTGAAGTGAATTGGTTTAAAAGATGTGATTTAGTTTTTGTTATACTACTAAAGGTTGTTTAAAACTTAAATGAAATAAAAACGAGATAATGAGAAATAAGTTGAACGATAAAAGAAAACATAAGTTGAATAAAACGTAAAGAAAATGAAATAAGAAAGAAAGAAAGAAAATGTTTTTGAGTTTTTAGATTTAATTAATAAAAGAAAAGTAAAGTAAACGTTTAAATGAAAATGAAACTAGTGAAAAGAAAAATAAGCTAAGTTAAAAAGATTTAAGGAAAATTCGACAGAGTAACGGTAGGAAATGAAATAAAGAAAACTCCACTCGATAAACGATGGAGTGTAAATAAGCCTAGCTCGGCTTAAGAAATAAACAAGACACGACACTAAAAAGACTAAGACTCGAAAACTAAAGTGAATAAAAACTCAAACTCGCTAATGAAATAAGGACCAAACTCGCTAATAAAAGTGAAACTCGCTAGGATAAAAAAACAAACTCGCTAGGTTTTAAAATGAAATGATACTCGCTAAAGAAAAAAAACCTTGAAACTCGCTGAAACTTAAATTCAATACTCGCTAGCTAAGACACCAAACTCGCTAGGAATTTGGTCCAAACTCGCTAGCAACCAGCCAACCAATACTCGCTGGAAAATTAGCTTACTCGCTATCTTTTTTTGAACCATACTCGCTAGATTTAAAGCCATACTCGCTAGGACTAGAAAAAGCTCCATACTCGCTGGATTTCAGTGATACTCGCTAGGACTTGGTTTCATACTCGCTAACAATTTAGAAAACACCCATACTCTCTAAACCCTAAATCTAATACTCGCTATGAACAAAAATAGAAGCTGCAAAATTTTTTTACGTGAGAAAATGTTTAAAACAAAATAAAAACCTTTGTAAAACTAAGTAATAAGCTAGATAAAAACTTTAAAGAAGCCTTTACAAGCTAACGAAACCCAAATAAGCTCAAGTCATCATAAAGAGGCACGAAAATTTCTTTTCATGCAAAGGTGGTGCAAGACTTATGTAAGCTTATATTGGATCAAGATAGAAGTAAAGAAGCTTGAATAAGATGTAGAAATATAAAAGAAAGATTGAAATAAGCTAGGAAATAAGCAAAGTAAAATGACTAAGACATGAAATAAAAGCTTGCATTAATAAAAATTACACTACAACTTGAAATAAACTAGAAACTAACACTAAAACTAACCTTCTTAAAATGAAGCTAGGGGAGGGTATTTAAGGGAGCCATGGAGCTTGCCTTGTATTCACAATTTGCACTTTAGCCCCTTAGTCTTCCAAATTATGTGAATACTAAGCATAAACTAGAGATACAACGCTTTTCAATATATCTTAAAATAGCAACTGAGTCCTTGTAACTTTGAGGTGATGGGTTGACGAGCTTTCCAAAGATTTTCAAAAGCATAAAAGTGATCACTTGGCTGATTTGAAAGTTAAACTTCATAATTATATTTGAGCTTTGATTAAGCGTCTCTTTTACTTTCTTGAGCCTTTGCAGAAATGATTTGTCTTCACGGCTTTTCACAAGCAGCATTCATCTTTTACTTTGACTTTCAAACTCTTTTCCACATCTCGTGCTGTTTGGGCTTTTAGGTTGCTTTTCATGTTGTTTTTGCAACATCCTTACCTGCACAGTCATAAACACAAAAACACGATATCTTTGGCTTTGAACGTTAGTTTTTGGTCTATAATAGTCTAATAATGGTGAATAAAAGGTATGTGAATAAGCACATATCATTAAGCTATAAGCTAGCTTAGGAAACTTAGATAAGCTAATATTAGTTAACCTTAAGCTAAGAAACCTTTTTGTTTCATAAAAATATAATTTGCATGGAATTAGGACTAGTTTTGCAAAGTTTTCCATGCATAGGGGTATATATGGTAACTTTCTAAAATTATTAAGTCTAGGGACTAAAAAGTAAAATAGTTATAAACTTATAAGGACTAGTTTTGCAAATATTTTAAAGTTAAGGGTATAAATAGTAAATTTTGAAAACTTATAAGTCCAAGGGTCATTTCTGCCATTTTCCTAAAATATAGAAGCATAGGGACTAATTGTGTCAAGTCTAGATAGTTAATAATATAAGTTTAAAAGTTTAGGGTAGATTTTGTAAATATATAAACTATAAGGGTATAAAGTGAAAGTATTTTCATATAAAACCTAAAAACTATCTTTTACTTAACAACATAACACAATAGTAGGGAGTTTCATGTGAGGGGTTTCATTTGGGTATTCGTTTTGACGAGTTTGCTGGGTTTACGATTTAAAGTGCCCTGGCTCCTCAAACGTTTACTACATGACCTCTGAATTATGATGGCCCGAACGGTGTTATGTTATATCTATATCCTAAATACTTAACAACATGACACAATACTAGGGAGCTTCATGTGAGGATTATATACTTCTGAATTATGATGGCCCGAACGGCATTATGTTTAATATCATAATGCAATACTAGGGAGCTTCATGTGAGGAGTATTTAATTTTGAATTATGATGGCCTGAACGGTGTTATGTTATATCTATAACTTAAGAACCCTAAGAATTATTACTTAAGAAACTTAAACAAAACAACTAGAGCTTGACATACACCCACACCTATAACAAACCTCAGGATACGTGAGTAAGGCAGTCTAGTCTCCGAGTCACTTTTGACATCAATCAGATTTCCCTAAACCCAGGTGAGTGTTCATAGCCTCACACTTTCTAAATGCTTTATAAACCCTGTGAGGGGGATACATGCTTACTATTTGCTTTAAATCGAATACAAGTCTTTTTCTTTGGTTGTTGCACGAGTAAACTACTTGCCACCACTACATAACTAAATTCATGAATCTAATCACTTACGAGTGAACGCGAATATAATTGATAGATCTATTGGAGTTTGACAACTCCCGTTGGTACTACCTCTCACTGGAGGGTACCAATAAGTATTATATTTGAACCATCTAAAGGATTAACTTTGGCAAGTTATCCTTTCCCGTCCCATCATGATAGGGTCTGCGGTGCCCCATGATCTGGACTGTTAACGTGTGGTTCATGAGCTTAGTGCAACATACCAAATCTTGATAATTGTACATGCATTGCAATTATCACAAACTCTACACATTCCATGAAGGGTGTAACAACTGAACCCTGTGGAACTTGTATTCACTACTACTTAAACCTATGACTCTCACTCAACACCCAATGTTGACTTTTTAAGCATGTATCCTAGGTATATGGCTGCTACGGATCTATGGCATGGAGTGGCACTGAACTCGGAGTACTTTCAACCCTGTTATCATTCAAATACTATTACACACTTAGATTTAAGGGACCTCTTCTTAATAAAAACTCTGATATTTTAATGAATGATAACATATTTATAAAAACGTCTCTTTTCGAGTCATTTTCTATTACTGTAACTGTGATTCCATGAAGTAATATCCCAACCCTAAATCCGTTGCGAACTGTGAAAAATGAGGGTGTTACAAATTTATATCCTAAATCTTATCCCTACCCAACCGTATCGTTGTATTCGTTGTTAGCTTTCAAGCATCCAGATATGGTGATGGCCAAGTGAGAATATTAAATGTATGAATAAGGTAGTGACCATCCGAGTATTAGATTAATTTACTAACGCGCCAACGATCTAGTGTGTGACTTGGTGACCATCCGTTATGCAAATAACGCGCTAACGATCCAAGAAGTGCAGTAGTGACCATCCGTTAGTTGAAGCGTCGAAGACTCGGGCTAGCGATCTACTAAGTTTATTCAGAAGATGTTTGAATGAAGCTAGGTTTAACCCTTATGCCTCAAAACCCTTTTTACCGCTTTAGACTTGTCACTCCTTAGCTTTAGTGGAGGAGATGTGTATCCTTGCCAAGCATATGATAGAATTTTGGTCACAACTAAACAATTAAACGATTAGATCGGTTTGAATGGTATATTTTAATTTTGTTTCTAACCCGTTAAGTGTTTGGTTTTGCAAATTATGATGAGACGAATAAGTGCTTAATTGTAAAAATAAATCCTAATATCTTTTAGGATACATTTTTATAAATTGTAATCTAAAGGTTTACTTGAGGACAAGTAAAGTTCAAGTGGGAGGATATTTGATGACATCAAATAAGTACATTATATTGTCATCATTTGTCCTATATAATTGACTTGTTTTATTATATTTTATATGAAAATCGATACTTAATTGTTTACTTTAGTAATTCTCAGGTAAAAACAAGCAATTGGTGAAACTTGACGATTTTGGACTAAATATGGAGCAAAATGATCAAGATGGAAAAGTCTACTGAAATCCAGGAGATACGCCGCATCATTCTAGACAGATGCGCCGTACTATCTTACTTAGATAAATTCAAAGACCATTGCCTGACTTTGAATAATGCGCTACATCAGATTATATCATGCGCCGCATATAAAACTTTGGTCAACGAAGAAGATCCAACTTGTTCTACTCCAGATACGCCGCATTACATTATCAACATGCGCCGTATCTATATCAAGACTTCACCAAATACGATTCAAGATACTGAAGGACATGCGCCGCATAAAGATTCAAGTTACGCCGCATCTGAAGACAGTGTACGAATATTCCAGAATATATTAATCTTGGACCCCACGCGAAGTTAAGTACATGCGCCGCATCAAGCCCTCAGACAGAACCTATAAATACTCAAAGAGTCTGACGAATTTTATGTGACAAAAAGTGCATCAAAACCCTAAGGAGACGAATTCAGACGACTTGGCAACACAAGACACACCACAATTGAAGATCTTAGAGCAGTAAGAAGGTCCTGCATGTATTTAATTCATTAAGTAGTTTTGTTTTATCTGTAATAGTAAGCTTTAATTCATCAGGATTGATGGGCTTGTGGCCACCATACTGCTCCCCTTAAAATTGCTTTCCCATAAATTAAAGTTTATATGTTGATGTTTTTGGTGACTTGTATATGTGCATTGATAACCTTTGTGTCTAGCTGAGTTTTGCTTGGGCTGCCATCAAGGATGTAAAAATCGCTAGGCGCTAGTGAGGCGGTCGGGTAGGGCCTAGCGATTAATCGGTTAGGCGGGGATTAATCGGATTGGAATTTTTATAAACAAAATTATAATTTTAGATATTATATTATATTATATGTAAAAGATAAGCATAATGAATCAAAGTTCAAGTATTTTATGTGTTCAAATATAAACATAATACATAATTCTTTAAAGTTCAAAGTCAAACGTAGATATTACGCAGTATTGTTGACCATTTTAAGCGATCTTTGACTGATTTTGTCCGATTAATTGATTTGTTTACCAATTTTAGTCTATTTTGTCCGACTTTTAATCGATTTTGTTGACCGAATTTTAAGCGATTTTGTCCGATTAATCCGATTAGACCGATTTTGTCCGATTAATCGGTTTGTTGACCAATTTTTAAGCGATCTTTGACCAAAGCGATTAAGTAGGCCGATTATGATAAATCAAGGCGCTTAGTGAGCAATCAGCGATTATGCGGGGATTAATCGGCCGCCTGGACTGATTTTTACAATAGTGGCTGCCATACCCCCTCCTCGCCTACTTATCTAGTGTCTAGAAAGTGGGATAGGCATAAGTGATCATTAAGAGTTTAATCGCCTATCTTTATGATCCAACGAGATAGATTAGATTACAATACACAACATATAAAACTAGCAATAAAATAAGTGACAAGCTACTTAATTATCAGGACAGGACTTCAATCTGTATCTATTATCTATTTGTGTACGTGTTAGCCATTCACTGATTTGTTCTCATTAGTTTAATTTACTGTTTAACTACCAAATCGTGCTAGTCTCTCAGACTAAACCCCCTTTGCATTAGATTAGATTGTAAAACTAACTTAGGATATTAAAATACTGATAGACAAACTAGGAATTACGTTCCACTCTTACTGCTTACCACTATATACATATTGATCGGATACACTGTCTGTTAGTGTGTGTGTTATCGGATAAGTCGGCTAAATATAAATGTAAAACTTGAAATAGCCAATCATCGTATACTACACTGTGACACGCTGCATACATCACCTGCATTTGAAAACAGATGAAAGAAGAGAATTTGGAATGCTGGATCCCCAGCTTAAGTTGGGTTCCAGTTGGTTGGTGCAAACAAATTCTGGAGCAACTGAGACCTTAGGTGCATTCGTTTTATGGAAAACTAGAAGGGGGGTTGAATAGTTTACCGCTTTTTAATTTATTTATCTTTGAAAACTTTGCGTGTGATAGTCAATTGAAACTAATTGACAATAAGTAATATGCAAGAGTAAAGACAGAAACGATCAAACTACAACACGGATGTTTATCGTGGTTCGGCTACAAGGACTCTTTTTCCTTTTCCTAATCAACGCCCCGAGTATCCAACTCGAGAGTAACTAGTCACTAGTCAACAAGCTCCTTTCACCGGTGGAGAAAACCTTACACGTTGCTTACACTTTATCCGGTACAAAGCTAAATACCGGGTCCTAGTTCAAGGTAGAACCACCCTAACGTCGTCTAACCAATATTTCCGACACTAAGCTAGATGTCAAGTTCTTTTACAAAGGTACAACCACTCCTATCACTTGATGTATTTTGAGGACTAAAATACTAACCGATTACTTCAATACAAGATACAAATGAAGTATAAACTATAAGAGTTTATACAATACAAAGCTAACAAGTCTTGCAACGTTGAGTTGAAACTTGTAACTTCTTGGATGAACTTGTGAACTTCTTTGCTACAAATGAGAATCACACAAGTGAGTTGCTACTCAGTTAGATGAGTGAAATGAGAGTATGTATGTAATGTATGGCTAAAAGTGATGAAAGATTTCTTGAATGTGGCTTGCTATTTATAGGAGAACCAAACAGCTAGGCCACGGATTAGGCGGAACCAAATCAAGGGATCCGCCCTTGTAATCCCAGGGTTCTGCCAGAGCTGACAGAATTCCTTCCAAGAAATCTTTCCATATCTATGAAAAGTTAAATCAAGATCCTTTAAGTCAACTATGTTGAGTAAGAATCTTTCCAAATCAATGACAAGTCCATTCAAGATCTTTTAAGTCAACTATGTTGAGTAAGAATCTTTCCAAAAATGCATGAGACATTTTAGAAATATATGCAAAGAGTTTTGACAAGACATGTATGATGCAATGCATGATGTATATGTATATTTCTAATTTTAGACTTTTACTAATGTGAAAGTAAACATGTAAAAGTATTTTCTTAGAAATGTAAACTAATGCTTGTATGATATGTTTTTACTAAGTGATTGAGTTACCAAAGATGTTTGAAGACATGTAACTTAATATGACACAATATTTAGTAGAACTTATTAAATATGTTTTGACACTTAACATTCTATCAACATTGTTAAATAAACAATGAATCATATAGCAAATGTAATGTTTAGAAATAAAGTTTCTATATGTGAGACTTATACTAAAGTTATACTTTGCTAGAAAATAAAGTTTATACTTTGTCGACAACAAAATATTTAGCAAAGACCGTAAAATATAAATAACGTTTTTAGACGATATTTGTATTAACAATCTCCCCATTTTTGTTGAGGACAAAACATAAATTTTATTTTTTAAGCAACTAGATAATTGTAGTATCAAGTCTTTTAAAAAATCAATATTAAACCATGTGTTCAACTTATTTGAATATGAATGATATGCAAAAATTAATAAGATGGTATGCACAAGTTTAAGGTTGAGTTTAATATTAATTCTCCTCCTTTTTGTCGAAACAAAAAGAAGAGTTGCGTAGCGGAATGCTCCCCTTTGGACAATACTCCCCCTAGTTGGGGTGCCAAGTAAGGATACATGGATTTTGAACCTACAAAAGAAAGTTAGTTGTCCCAAGAGACACGTATAGAACAAGTCATGAGAAGATGAGAAACCACATCATACTCATAACAAAGTGAAAAACAACCCATAATGCCCAAAATATAGTAGAACCCATTTTATTTCTAGTAAAATTTATTTTTGACAAAGGTCAAAGTAAAGATAAGAAAAAAAAAGTCCTTCTTTTGAAAAGAAAAATAAAAGTGAAAAGATAACTTAGAAAAAGAAAAATCCTATATCTATAAAAAGACCAACATTGTCCTTAATGAGAAATATCCTTCTAGGATAAGGTCTAAGGTTGGTGAGGATGAGAAAGAGCGTTTAGACGCTCGATAATGTGTTGAAGAATGAAGCGGGTTTCGTCTTGAACTTGGTGAAGCATGGTTTTTACGCTTTCGCAAATTTTCATTGTTCGCTCACATTGCGAACAACCATGACGAGGATTAGGTAGAATAAAGTTTGTGGTTGATTGTGGTGGTGGTGGAACATTATTTGTTTGTTGGTTTGTGTTGGGTTCTACAACGGATGAGATCAAGGCGGTTTGGAATTCCACTGCTTGATTTAGGTGTGAATCAATCATGCTTTTGAAAGCATACAAGTTGTCGAGGCGATCATTGATCTCCTCATGGGTGTTAGGTGGGTTATTCCACAAGGATTTCTCCACTTCCTCAAAGGAAGGAAGCAAGGATTCAAAGTGTTGAGATTGAGATTGGGATTCTTGAGATGGTGGTTGATGTTGAGATTGATTGTTTAGTTGGGAATTTGATTTTCCATATAGAGGATCATGGATGTTGTTATGAATGGGATGAAACAACATTGGTTGTGGTTGTGGTGGAGATTGTGTTTTGAATGGTTGAGATGATGGAGTTTCAAGTGGATGAGATGATTGTGTTTCAAGTAGTTGATATGGTTGTGTTTCAAGTGGTTGTGGTTCAATTGTTGGTGGATTTGGTGATCTTGGAGGAAGATATTCCAAGTCCTCAAGAAATGAAAGTGGTGATGATGGTGCCGCATCAAAAAGTTCCATGGGTTCAATCTTAGGTGATTTTGGAGGTGATGGTGATTTTGATGGTTGAGTTGGTGCCGATGGTGGTATTGGATCAATTGGTGTTTTTGTTGGTGGTGGAGTGGTTGTGACATTTTGTGGTCTAGGTTATGGTGTAGGAGTTACAAGGTCAAGGAAATTTTCATCATGAATTGGTGATGAGATGATGAGTGGCGATTCATCCGAAGATGATGAACTTAAGTTGATTTTGGTGTTGAAGCAACAAGGTTTAACACTAATCCTAGCGGTTCTTCTAATGGGTCGAGATGGTGGTGATGAGTCTTTTGACTTACTCATGGTGAAACAAGGATGTTAAGGAGATGATAAAGGTATAAGAAGGTGAAGATGAGAAGTGAGTACAAACTATCCAAGATGGACTAATTTATAGAGATGAAGAATTTTGAAAAGAGTGTTTGGATTTGATGTTCTTCCATACAAAGATGGAGGTTTCTAATCATAAGGAAGGCTTATGAAGGTTGTCACTTCACTAGAAGTCAACCCAATGAGGTTTGATGGAGTAAGATGACCAAGATATGCACTAAATGCTATGTGGTCATATCAAATGATTTGGTTTAGATATTCCACGGAATTCAAGGAACCTTTCAGAGGGTTCCTTCCTTTGTGTAGAAGGGCTCCTTGGGTAGAGTATGTTTGAATTTGAATTTTGACAGGAAGTGGCTTCCTATTGGTTTTAAGGGGCACAAATGATCCTAATGTATTTATTGGAAGTTAAGGAAGATGTTTCTCACTAAGAAAATGATTTGGTGTTTGAGAAAGTGTGAAATTAAGAAAAATTAAAAATTTTCTGCAAGTGACTGGCGGAACCAAATGAATACAAGGGCGGAACCCTGATTTGGGTTCCGTCTGATCCGTTGGGCCAAAACTGGGTCTACCCAGAAAATATACTGGCGGAACCCTGTTTTTGGTTCCGCCAGTTCCGCCAAGCCAAAAATTAGACAGAACAGTAATATGGAGGTCGAGACGAATTCCAAATTTTCCGAAAATTCCCAAAACATAAACTTAAATTTATATCTGATTAGGAAATGCAAAAATTGGATATAGAAACACTCTTGCCGTTAGAATTTGATCGGGTGCTAACGAATTTCACTATACTTAGTGAAATTTTCCATAAACTTGAAAATTTGACAACATACCAAATGTTGTCATCCTACATAATTGTTAGTACAATACATTGTCCAATGATAATAATAGAACAAAGAAGTACAAAAGAACGTAAACCAACACAAATCTCATAGT
This sequence comes from Artemisia annua, assembly GCA_014162995.1. NCBI lineage: Eukaryota > Viridiplantae > Streptophyta > Magnoliopsida > Asterales > Asteraceae > Artemisia > Artemisia annua. The sequence goes on from LBNU01012534.1 coordinate 351,745, forward strand.
ATAACGATAACAAAGTTCTAAGACTTAGTAAATCCAAACGCTCCTTAAGCAACTATCTCAAAAGCGGTCCATCTTCTTCTTGAGCTTTCCAAGATACCTTCCAAAGCACTTCCACATTCCTTTTGTTTGCTTGAATTACTCGAACTCGTTGTCAATAGAGGGAAGTTCTTGGAGGTAGTCAAGTGGGGCTAGCCTAGAGTTAGGAAGACCATCATCATCACTCATTGATGAAGATGAAAATGAAGGCGAGGGAGAGCGAAGACGTTTTCCTTTGGTCTTAGAGACTCTTTTACCACCAAGAGGGACAAAGATGTGAGGAACGAGGGAGTAGTCAAGGCAAATTCCTTTGTCATTAGGTGGAATTGGTGAGACGGCTCTAAAGAGACGGGTGAGAAGCATCCCGTATGGGAGAGCGGTTGTTCCATTCAACGGAATGTCGGCCATTCTTCTAGCCATGTAATAGGCCAAATTAAAGGGTTGTCTAGCGGAGATACTATAGAGCATGTAACAAAGACATGTGTTCACATGATCTCTATTTCCTACGAAACTTATGACATTAGCCCTAAGAACTTCTTCCTATTTCTTAAATTGAGGCTTAAGCTCATTGAGTTCCATTCCAAACGGATCTTTATTAACTTCATTTCCCGAATGATTTTTCCTAGTGTTTGTGGTTCTTATGAAAAGATATTCATGAAGTGCTTCTTTACTAATAAGAAGAGAGGCATAAGTGGGATTACAATTAATGGAGTCAAGACTTGTAAGAGGCCACTTATCCGTGTAGAGACACGTTCCATTATTTGGGATACCAAGGATTTGAGCAAATTGTTCTAAAGGAATGGTGTTTTGATGTTGGTTGGTAGTGAAGTTTAAGGAGATTTGACCGTATTCATCACTAGAAAGACACACGGTAGCATAGAACTCTAGAATAAACCTAGGACAAATTTGTTCATCAATGTATAGAAGACAATCGAAGTTAATAGTTGCTAGGTCTTGGCGAATAGAAGTTCCTTCTAGGAAGGATGGATCAATGGTTCTCCCCTCATGGACCTACCGTTTTTCTAAGCCCTTAAAGATGTTGACTTGGGTTTGAGTAAGACCTTTGGTCATATGGTGTTTGGGTAGATACTTAAGGGTGTCCTTGTGATCGGAGAATGTTGCGGGAGGCATGTTGATTCCTAGAAAACACAAAATTTCACATTTTAGTTTAGATCAACGAATTTTTATAAAGTAGATGTTCTAGTGAGTGCCTATATGCAAACAATGTGGAGACTTGGTTATCTTGACTCATTTTAATGCTCAAAACATTTTATAATGCAAGTTTTTGTCATATATCATAAGATAACCCAAACGCTCCTAATTCAATATGGCTTCGTTTGAATGTACCAGAAAATACATATTAGTTATGTATTCCCTTTAGAATTTCAAGAGATTTTTATGCAAATGATGTTTTCATAACGTTTTTCATTTGTTTTAACAATGTGAAGAAGTGATATGTCCTAATTGTGGGGAGTTATTTTTAAAAAAAATTTACTTGGGGTGTTTGGCAAATTATGGTAGTATTCAAAAGGATGTGATTCCTAAGTAAGGGAAAGCATGATTAGTTCATAACCAAGGTTTTTCATGAATTAACAAATTTATGCATAAACCCTAAGATTTTATCTTTTGTAAATGAGTGGAAATCCTAGACATGGATTAAACATGCAATTAATATAAAGAAAACTTACAATGATGATTGAAAAGAAGAGTACTTGAAAGAGAGCCCTAATTTTCATGTGTGGAGATGTTTATGAGTGAATGGTGGCTGTTTGTGGGTTATAGTTATGAGTTAGGGAGTGTTTGGTTTATGATTTAAAAGAAAAACAATCTGCAGAATTGGCGGACCAGGCGGAACCAAAAAGAGGGTTCCGCCCGTTATGACGAAGGGTTCCGCCGGTTTAGCAGTAGAAAAACTTAAATGATATGTTTTGATTTTTGTGATTTAATCCTAACGTTCAAAACTACAAAGTAGGTTCCATAAGATCTAGTCCAAGTCTAAGGAGGTTAAATGGTTGTTGTTTGGAAAGATACGTAAGGATATCGACAATGTTGTTTAAAAAGGATATTTTCTCGATAGAGATGTTTCCCTTTTTTATTGAACATTATCACGCACGAAGTGATGACGGATTACATGATATCAATTACGAGAGAGTTGAACTGGATTCTAATTTATGTCGATGGTTTCTTTGTTGTAAAGGATGAAAATGTCGTCAAGTGGAATTTTTTAGTCAATGACACGAGTTTGCTTGTTCCAAAGGAGCTTGTTGACATTACTTTTTCATCCGATACTTATTCGGTTTCAGTTGCTGAGGTAGCGAGAGCCTTATGTTTCTTAGAGGATCATTTGTTAAGGAATTATTTTTCAAAAGAGCAAGTACCACTTGTGCTTTTTCAATCAACTTGGTTACCGGCATGATCCGAGTTGGCATACACTATGGTTTCTATTCCCGTTCCTTTGGGATACCATAATCCTAGGAGTGTAGTACCTTTTGATTTATTCAAACAATCCCTCTAAAATGAATTGTTTTAGGATCTTCTTGAAAACGAGCACATAGATAATTACTAATCAAAATGTCGGATCTACTAGTTATGAGAACAAGTAAACTTCAAATCATTTCTCTATGTTTAGTATTATCTACGGATTTACTAATCTCATTCTTGGTGAGTCATAGAACACTTAATTCATTTTGTACTTGTGAATAACTAGGAATGTCTTTAAGTGATTATTCCTTGCTTTTGGAGCTTGCTTCAGACCTCAAGACATTTTTCACAACCATAGCTTTTAGCTTAGCTTTGTTTATGACATCATCTTTATCTATTTTGAAAAGATCCATTTTGTTCCAATTATTGGTTTACTTTAAGGAACTAATGTCCAAAAACTATTTTTATCAAATTTGTTTAACTATGACCCATGATTCATGTTTTATGACCTTGTTTATATTATTTGATTCAACGGTTGACACAAGACGAAAAACATTATTTTCATTTTGAACTTTTGTTCTTTAATGATCTTACATTAACGCTTCTAATGTCACTAGTTAATGAATGACCTTTAGATTAAACATTAACATTTCCTCTTTTTAATAGTTCATCTTCCTTGTCATTATCTAGGCTTTCTTGTCTTATAATTGATTGAACTTTTGACTAGGACATCATCTATCATAGGTGATGCCTTAGAAGGAGGTAGTCATTCATTGATTGTTATGTTCACCGATTCCTCGACTCTTTAGGTTTCTTTGTTTTAAAAACAATATAGACTTGTTGTTTTGTGAATATCCCAGACATACATCTTCATAAGACTTTTGGGTCGAATTTGATGTGTGAGTCCTTGGTTTTTAACATAAAGCATTTTCTCCCAAACACTCTAAGATATTTAACCTTTGTATACTCCATATGAAGTTTAGTTAAAGAGTAGTTGAATTAAGATTTTGATTGAAAATATAAGTTGTTGTGTTAAAAGACGTTATATCACAAACATTTTTGAAGAGTTTTGTTTATTAAATTTGCAAGCATCACAAAAGTGTTGGTCATCTTATCACTTAGGAAATTCTTAGTTAGCTCACTTGTAGACAAACATTAAGTGAGACTCACTCAAGAGTTTCAATTTTCTATGCCCGAGAGCTTAATGAATTGAAGCACCTTATGTCTCCCATACGTTGTTATGTGGAAATCCTTTGACCACAGAGGATCCAATCCTCGTTATAACCAACTAGTAAGAAGGACTACGTAAGGAATGAACGACTCATACTACATACAATAAGTCTTAAGCTAAAAACATGAGACAACAATAGGTAAGTTGAAAGAAAACATACCTTTTAAGTTCCATAGAGATGCTACGAAGAAGATATTCATTATGCGTTTTATCTTAACTTGTAGGAAAGCTTGGAAACTCAAGTTCTCATTAATCCGAGGTGGTTAGACAAACATATATAAGCATAGAACAATGATATCCTTTGTCCTTTTATCATAAGCTTCTATTTGAGATTGAGTTACTTCTAAACTTCTCTCCTAGGCTTCACAAACTTTACTTGCTTTGTTTTACTTGTTGATGGTGCATTCGAGTTAAATCCTAATCAGGTTTTATCTCTAAATGACTTTTGACTTTTCAACAAGCTTTCAAGAGATTTTGAACTTTCTTCAAATTTAACTAACATTTTTCCTTTTTCATTTTGTCTTTTAATTTCATGTTTGTAATCTAGACATATTTTGCATTCTAGATCAATGTCAACATTACTCTCAAGTCTAGACATTTTATCTTCCAACATGATTTCCTTTTCAAAATTGTTCTTGAGAGATTTTGATGGTTCATTGTTAAAGATTGTTTTTAGGTCCATGTTACACAAATGTTTAGACTCATTTTCTAGTTTAGAGAATTCTGAGATAAATGTGTCAAAGCAAAAGTGTTCGGTTTGAAGTTGTACCTTGTATGTAGTTTTATCCAATTTACAATTACAAACCGGATAGTTGTCTTCATCTTCATCCGTGTCGCTCCATGATTCGTAAGCAAGTCCTCTTTGAGCTTGACACAAGTTTTCATCTTTACTAATACCTTCATTTAAAACATTTAAACTCGTAGCACTTGTATTTACTTCAACTAAGTGTCTATCTATTAGTTTTTCTAACACTACTAACTCATATGTAAGATCAAATTGATCAACTTTGACTTGACATATTTCTTGATGAAACTTTAATATATTTTTCCAAATATATTAGCCATTTGACAAAAATACACTCTTTCATATTCAATCCTCGGTAAAGCTTTATAGATCATTATCTTAGCTTTAGTGTTTTTATCAAATTTGAGATAATCATCTTGAGTTTCAAAACTTGTTTTTGTTGGTTTAAAATCATCAATGGAAATAATATGCCAAAGATCTTGATCAACTGATCTCACATAGTTTTTAAATTTATTTTTCCATTCAAGGAAATTTTCTTTTTCAAATAGCGGTGGTCTTTGAGTAGATTGCCCTTCTTTGAGATTTTCAAAATCCATGGATCGATCCAAGTTTTAAAGTACAATATATTTTAAAGATCTTGAGTAACGTAGCTCTTGATGCCAATTGTGGAAAACTAAAAGGGGGCTTGAATAGTTTACCGCTTTTTAATTTGTTTATCTTTGAAAACTTTGCGTGTGATAGTCAATTGAAACTAATTGAAAATAAGTAATATGCAAGAGTAAAGAAAGAAACGATCAAACCATAACACGGATGTTTATCGTGGTTCGGCTACAAGGACTCTTTTTCCTTGTCCTACTCCACGCCCCAAGTATCCAACTCGAGAGTTACTAATCACTAGTCAACAAGCTCCTTTCACCAGTGGAGAAAACCTTACACGTCGCTTACACTTTATCCGGTACAAAGCTAAATACCGGGTCCTAGTTCAAGGTAGAACCACCCTAACGTCGCCTAACCAATATTTCCGACACTAAGCTAGATGTCGAGTTCTTTTACAAAGGTACAACCACTCCTATCACTTGATGTATTTTGAGGACTAAAATACTAACCGATCACTTCAATACAAGATACAAATGAAGTATAAACTATAAGAGTTTATACAATACAAAGCTAACAAGTCTTGCAACGTTGAGTTGAAACTTGTAACTTCTTGGATGAACTTGTGAACTTCTTTGCTACAAATGAGAATCACACAAGTGAGTTGCTACTGAGTTAGATGAGTGAAATGAGAGTATGTATGTAATGTATGGCTAAAAGTGATGAAAGATTTCTTGGATGTGGCTTGCTATTTATAGGAGAACCAAACAGCTAGGCCACGGATCAGGCGAAACCAAATCAAGGGTTCCGCCCTTGTAATCCCAGGGTTCCGCCAGAGCTGACAGAATTCCTTCCAAGAAATCTTTCCATATCTATGACAAGTTAAATCAAGATCCTTTAAGTCAACTATGTTGAGTAAGAATCTTTCCAAATCAATGACAAGTCCATTCAAGATCTTTTAAGTCAACTATGTTGAGTAAGAATCTTTCCAAAAATGCATGAGACCTTTTAGAAATATATGCAAAGAGTTTTGACAAGACATGTATGATGCAATGCATGATGTATATGTATATTTCTAATTTTAGACTTTTACTAATGTGAAAGTAAACATGTAAAAGTATTTTCTTAGAAATATAGACTAATGCTTGTATGATGTGTTTTTACTAAGTGATTGAGATACCAAAGATGTTTGAAGATATGTAACTTAATATGACACAATACTTAGTAGAACTTACTAAATATGTTTTGACACTTAACATGCTATCTACATTTTTAAATAAACAATGAATCATATAGCAAATGTAATGTTTAGAAATAAAGTTTCTATATGTGAGACTTATACTAAAGTTATACTTTGCTAGAAAATAAAGTTTATACTTTGTCGACAACAAAATATTTAGCAAAGATCGTAAAATATAAATAACGTGTTTAGACGATATTTTTATTAACACGTTTCAATGGTGGAAATTTCACTAGTAAATGCAATGGGCCTAGTGAAAGGACATTGATTCTCTAAAGGGAAAGTTCTACCAATTGGCTTCCATTCCTTAATAGGCAGTACTTTAGAGTAAGTTATCCTAGTTTGTAACACCCTCATTTTCACGGTTCGCAGCGGATTTAGGGTTGGGGTATTACTTCATGGAATCACAGTTACAGCAATAGAAAACGACTCGAAAAGAGACGTTTATAGAAATTTAGTTATCATTCATTTAATTATCAGAGTTTTTATCGTAAAAGATATACTTTTACTATTGATGAGGTCCCAAAGTCTAAGTGATATGTGGTTATTGAATGATAACCGGTTTGAAAGTCCTCCGAGTTCAGTGCCTCCTTTTGCCATATCTCCGTAATAATGATATACCTAGGATACATGCTTAAAAGTCAACACTAGGTGTTGAGTGAGAGTCATAGGTTTAAGTGTTAGTGACTACAAGTTCCCTGGGCTCCGTTGTTACACCCATCTGGGAAAATGTTGTGTATGTGTGTGATAATTGTGATGCATGCACAATTATCAATAGTGGGGTATGTTGCACTAAGCTCATGAACCACACGTTAATAATCCGGGTCATGGGGGCTGCAGACCCAACCATGAGGGGATGGGAAGGATAACTTGCCAAAGTTAATCCTTCAGTGGATTCAAATATAGTACTTATTGATACAATCCAGAAAGATGTAGTATCAACGGGAGTTGTCAAACTCCAATAGATCTATCAACTATATTCACGTTCGCTTGGGTAAAATATCTCAAACGATTAGATTCATGAATTTTAGTTATGTAGTGGTGGCAGATAGTTTACTCGTGCAACAACCAAAGAAAAAGACTTGTATTCAGTTTAAAGTAAAGCAAGTAGCATGTATCCCCCTCACAGGGTTTGTAAAGCATTTAGAAAGCGTTTAAAAGGTGTGAGGCTATGAAAACTCACCTGGGCTTAGGGAACTCTAATTGATGCAAATAGTGACTCGGGAACTAGATTGCCTTACTCACATATCCTGATGTTGTTGTAGTTGTGGATGTATGTCAAGCTTTAGTTGTTTAGTTTAAGTTTCTTATGTAATCATTCTTAGGGTTTTTAGGGTTTTAGATATAACACAACACCGTTCAGGCCATCACAATTCAGAAGTATAAGACTCCTCACATGAAGCTCCCTACTATTGTATTATGTTATCAACATAATACCGTTCGGGCCATCATAATTCAGAAGTTAATACTCCTCACATGAAGCTCCTTACTATTGAGTTATGTATTTATTTAGAGTTTAGTTATAACATAACACCGTTCGGGCCATCATAATTTAGAAGTACATGCAATAATCGTTTGAGGAGCCAGGGCACTTTAAATCGTAAACCCAGCAAACTCGTCAAAACGAAATATCCACATAATACTCCTCACATGAAGCTCCCTAGTATTGTGTTATGCTTCTAACTTTAATATTTTTACTTTATACCCTTATAGTTTAACATATTTACAAAATCTACCCTAAACTTATAATACTTATATTATTTATACTTATAACTATCTAGACTTGACACAATTAGTCCCTATACTTATATATTTTAGGAAAATGACAGAAATGACCCTTGGACTTATAAGTTTTCAAAATTTACCATTTATACCCTTAACTTTATAACTTTTGCAAAACTAGTCCTTATAAGTTTATAACTATTTTACTTTTTATCCTAAGGTTTTATAACTTTGCAAAAAGGGTCCTTATACTTATAACTTCTAAGAAATGTCAAAAATAGTCCCTAGACTTAATATTTTCAGAAAGTTACCATATATACCCCTATGCATGGAAAACTTTGCAAAACTAGTCCTAATTCCATGCAAACTATATTTTTATGAAACAAAAAGGTTTCCTAGCTTATGTTTAATTAATATTAGCTTATCTAAGTTATCTAAACTAGCTTAGGGCTTATGGAAAGGACTTATAGCATATAATTAGGGTTTAGTCTATAATTAGGGTTTTAAAAAGAAAACTAGTAAATGATTATGACCAAGGCTTAGGCAAGGGTCCTAATGGGATCTAAGGCATCCTAATACTATCCTAGGACTGAACTAAAGCTAAAGAAAGCAAGTATGAAAGCTTACATGACTAGGGAGGGTTTAACGAGGGGTTAACTAGGGTTTAGGGTTTTCTCGATGGCAACACGACTCAACAAGGCCTCAAGGCTCACCCTACTCGACTCCTAGGACTTCTAAGGATCCTATACTACTACTAACTACAGAAAGTTTGAGGTGGAAAGAAAGAATGGGATGGTTTGAAATGAGGAGAGGGGTCGCGGTATTTATAGGGCTCGCAAGCCTTGGTGGCCAAGTTTTGGGTGTCGTGGTGGCACGAGGAGGGGGGAATGACTAGCCACAGCTAGTGGGTGACTAATGGGAGCTATAAGAGTGAGGTGTGAGGTCTATATGGTGGTTTAGGATTTGTGTAGAGAAGATGAAGCCGACGTATGAAGGTGGTGACAAGTAGGTGATGCACCTACTTGTATGAGGTGCTTAGAGGTGCTAGAGTGTGTGCTAAGCATGACTAAGCTGCTAGGCTAGGTGCTTGAGGTGTTTGAGGTACTTAGGGTACTTAGTTTTAGGATTAGGGTTAAGTTAGGTTTAGTTTAGACCTAAGTTGGTTTAGTGAGTGATTAAGGTCTAGCTTAGAGTTTAGTGCCTTGATTAGGTTCCTAAGAGTGTCTAGTGACTAATTCTAAGTCCTAAGAGGCTTATACTAGGTGGTGGTAACTTATGGGAAAGATTTGGGAAGGTTTGACCTAGTTTCCGGGAAGTTATAATCTAGTTATGGTTTTGTGCCTAAGGGACTTGTACCTAAGCTCTAATGGGTTGTACTAGTGCCTAAGGGTCCTAAGGTATCCTAATGTTCCTAAGGTAACTCATACTTAAGCCTTGGACACTTTCAAACTAGTTTAGTTAAGCATATAGGGTTTAGTAAGCACATAGGTCTAATTACGGTTTAATTAGGTTTTTGTGATAAGTTTAGTGTGTTAGATTAGTAAATTACTTATTGTGGTATTGTTGTGATCTTATGCTTGACATACCAGGGGTTTATAGGGTGTGAGTGCTGAGTTATTTGGCTTGTGTGGATATGTGAGCAGGTCTAAAGAGTCATGCAAGTAATGAGTGCACATAAAAAGCAAAAATTTACCTGTGAAATACCTACTATAGGTATTTGTAATGGGAATGATAGTGATGAGATTTTGTGGGTTGTTACAGTCTTACCCCCTTTGAAGAAATCTCGTCCCGAGATTTAGATGAACGTAGGAGTAGGGGAAAGAATGAGTCGAGAAAGATAAGAGGAAGGAAAGGAGTTGTACAAACGGAGTAGGAAATGTTTGTACATGTGCCAGATACTTGAATTCATTTATTTATATCTCATTACTCACAAGTAAAGGCGTCCCAATTCTTGTAAGCAAGAGCTTATAAATTCATGATCCATTCGATTTATAACTTTCTTCTTAAAATGAAAGAGCGTCCAAATTCACTTTAATAGAATAGTCATCATAAATCATCCTTAAGTAGTATCGGCGGAAAACGGAAAAGTGGTCCACATTTAAGGAAATGTGATCCAAGAATGTTTTGGAGATAAGTTCCAGTCATGGTGGAAACAAGTTCAAGCCATGGTGGAGACATGTAGCCATGGTAGAGACAAGTAGTAGCCATGGTAGAAACGAGTTCTAGTCATGGTGGAAACGAGTTCTAGTCATGGTGGCCAGTTCTACAACCTCTCTGTTGAGCAACTAGTCACCTAACTAGTCACCTGGTATTTATACCATGTTATGACTAAGGTGACGGACGTAATCTCATTCTTGCAACCTTTGCAAGACAAGATAGTATAATACCATAGTCGAACATAATGAGGATTAAGGTTCGACATAGATATTCTTACAAGATCTAACTAATAGAATCTTGCGATATGACGAGAAATACAAGTTCTATCCTTTAGAACATTGTAGGACGGGGTAGGGAGAGAATATAGAGTAGGAAAAATAGAGTGAAAAAAAATGACGGAGGAATGAAAAGATAAAAGAAATGGGAGGATGGATGAAAATGTAGGAAGGAGTGGGGAAAAGGAGGAAAGGCAAGGGATGAAATAGGAAGGTATGAAAGAGTGAGAGATAACAAAGGAGTGGGTTTTAAAAGGGAGAGTATGATTAAATGGTAGAGTAGGAAGGCGGGAGAGTGAGATTTGAAATGAAAGGATGAGGGAAAACGTAAGGATAAGATTAAACGGAGGAGTAAAAGTATAGGATACTTGTAAAGATAGTATCCTAATGGAATTTTTAGATTTACTAGATTCCTCCAAGATTTGTTTTCCCCCCTAAGGTTCTTCTAGTTTTCCTAACTAGTCCTAAACTTTTAAGGGTGATGTGTTTGGTTCTATCGAAGTAGAGGGTTCTAAAGTGGGAGAAGGTTTAGGTGATTTCTTTCCTAAGGGTTTACTAGGAGTATCCTTATTCTTAGGTAAAGTTTCGGGTTTCCTCTTTTGTCCTAAGTTGTCTATTATTACTAGTATCACTATTATTATAAGTATTACTATTCCTAGGTACTTGAAACCAGTTAGGGTAGTGTCCATAGTATCTTCTAAGTGAAATTCCTAATGTGGATCCTAAGAAACGTCAAATCCTAAGATGTAATATAATATCCTCAAATATCTTATTTATAGTTATAGCTAATAACCTCGAGTTCTAAATCTGGGTTATAAATTCTTAGGGTAGGTTCAGGATATTCTAATGGTGTAATATTCCTAGGGGTTTCTAAATTCTCAAAGTTATGTGGGAAATCCTAATAAAGGTTGGTTACTAGGTCTAGGTAAACTATATCATCAAAAACGGTTTGTTCCTATATGGTAGAAGCTTGCTAATGTGCCTATATGGTAGAAGCTTACTAATGTGTCTATCCTAAACTAGGGGTTTAAAGGCTTAAGGTGGAGGTTTACTATTTAATCCTTTGTTTTTCTTAAAATTCCTTATATCTAGTCTATTCTAATGTCCTCAATATCAAGTAAAATTCCTATCTTAGGCTAAATCCTATCTTATAGGGATGTCTTCCTAATTTTTTTTATCGGGGTAGGGATTCTAATTTGGTTTCTAACCTATAAAACCTCAAAGGTTCCTAATCTTATTTTTCTATTTCCTCAAGGGTTTCTTAGATAACTTATCTTAATAATCTAAGGTATTCTATACTTAAGCTTATGTTTTCTAGGGGTATCCTAAAGTTATTTCTAACCTCAAGTATGGGAATCCTAAAGTGTACGGTTCGGGTTTTACTAAGAGGGGAGGGGAAAAACTAACTCAGGAATCATAGTAATCTAAAGAAGTGAAGAGGGAAAGGATAGGAATATGCTCATATATGACTACCATATATTTGCATATGGGATAGTTAGGGGTAGATTCTCTAACTAGGGGAAAGATAGCTTAAGAAAGCTAAGGAAGTAGTGAAAATTTTAGAGATCGCAGGAGAAAGAATTCAGATCTCTATGGTGTAGAATAAGAATTCTCACCATTGATAGGGGGAGTGTTAGAAGGGATTGGGTTTTAGGAAGGGATGAAGTACGAAGGGAGTTTAAATCAGTTTTGAGATTCTATAAATCTAAGGCATCGGGGTGGTTTCCTAATTTCCTAGGGGTAAGGGTTCGGGGTAGGTTATAACAAGTACCTAACTTGTCATATTTTATGGGGTAAGTCTATACTCCTAGGGGTTACTATAGGGTTAGGGATGACCTAAAGTGAGAAGAGGCATACCTAAATCTAGTGTATCTAAATTATCCTAATTGAGGGGCACTAGGTAGTTTCTAAAACTTAACTTATTTTATTGATTTCCTATCTTACATATCCTATAGGCACTAATTATTCTAAGGCATAACTCTTAAGGCTATAAAAGGCATATTACTTAGGGGTTTCTAAGGTTTTCCTAATTCCAAGAGTTTAGGTTTGTGGTGTTTTCTAGCTGGAATCTGTTGAAGATACGTTTCTGCGGAAGAATAGTTTCTGCATATTGTGTTTCTGTGGATAAAGATAAACCGCGTATTTTGTAATTTAGTTAGCATATGCATGAGTTTTATTAGGAGAAGATAATGCATATCTTATATAGTTTATAGAATATACGTTTATTGTGAAACGGTTTAGGGTTAGGGTTCCTTGTCTATAAAAGGAACATATTATTATATTTTAAGTACGAGTTTGAAAAACAAGTTTTAGTTTTTATAAAAGATCCATAGAGGATCAAAGAGTTCTTAGTATTCCGTGTTCTTACTTGTGTTTGTTTCCGCTTTAGAATACAAGTATTAGAGACTTTCTATTAGTGTGTTTGTGATTACATAAACATTGCTAACGATTCACGAGTGCTCAAAGATCTATCAAGGTCTTAGTTTCAACAGGTTTGATTGATGACATTCCTCATCATCATCAATCATCTTTTCTAAAGTACATATCCTAAAACAGGCAAAGGCTATCTTATGGTGGTGTCTCATTTGATTTTTCTGTATTTTAGCTACTTTAAAACGGGTTTCTTGTAGGGTATTTCTTAAACTACTATAGTCAGGTTGATTACCTAGTTTATTATCATGACCTTTTTCTATCTTCTCAAGAAGGTCAAGGAAAATTTCATCTAAGTTATTTAAAATTTCCTCTAACTGATTTTCCTGATTTTCTAAAGTTGTCCTAGTGGGGTATTCTCCAAATTCATCTTTCCATGATGAAATAGGAGGGTTTACTAAGTAAGGGTTAGGTGCTAAAGTATAGGGTTGCCTAGGGTCATTGATGAGGTGAAAAGTGTACCCATTTTAGGGGGTCATTTAAGCCCTAATTCGTGTTAATATGATCAAATATTGCCCTAAATCGTTCCTTTTGTCATTTTAGGTACTTTTGAGAAGAATTCTGGAAAACACATCATTTTGGACGTTTTTGGAGCATAAAGTGAAGAAAATGACAAAGTCTCAAAAGAATGCTGGAAATCCTTCCTGATGGCGTCAGAGTCACAAGGTGACGCCGTCAGCCATGCAGACAAAGGAGTGGAGTTCAGACTGTACCAGACGCCCTAAGTAAGAATTGTGATGTTTACACCTGATGGCGTCAGGTGTTAATAATCCTAGGCCGTCAGGTGTAATGCTAAAGAGAGACGGCCCAGCACGAGTTTACAAGTGACGGCGTCAGAAGTAGATCTAGGCCATCCGAGAACCCTAGAGGCGGCGAGCTGACGGCGTCATGATGTATAAGCTGACGCCGTCAGAGTGTATTTTCTATATATACTTTTCTATTTTTCATTCATTGGTGTGCAACTTTTTGGGAACAAACCCTAGACGATTTTATCAGCTTTTCCAAGGGTTTTTCACCCTTGATTCTTCCATGTTCAATTAAAGATAAGTCTCCTTTCAAATTAATCAATATGTCTATGCGTTGGTTAATTATATCTTATGCTTGTCTTTCAATTAACATGCTAGGCTAGATTTATCTTGTGTTTGCTTAGATCTAATGAAACCTAACTATTGATTATTGGTTGTTGGTGTGTTATTAATTGTATTGGATGATTGTTTATCGATGTTAGGCTTAAGAAAACGGGCTAACCTCCTATACGGTAACTTGCTTGAACGTCTTAAGAAACATGAACCAATGCGTACTAGGTTATTATGGTTGTATTTAATGCATGGGCGAATTCTAATGATCCCATGTTAGGAGCTTCTTAGCCGACTCGACATAGGAGTGAAGTAGGAGCTTATAGAGTTGCGGAAGTACGTACGCCACCCCACGAATGGTATTAAGGAATACACCCGTCATCCATGCAATTAATACACACTAACTAACCGGTAAAAGATAGTTAGGGAGTAAGGAAATCTAAGTAAACACACTTGTCTCCATATAAGTTTACAACCTTTTATTTTTAGTTATTTTATTTTATTTGCAATAGTAGTTTTTGGGTTAGTTGGCTAGCAACTAATTCCGCCCACTCCTTCAAACCCGAGATTTTACTTGCTTTCATAAAATATAAAAAAAATACAAAAATAANACTACATTGGTCAGGTACACTTCCTGGTGGGGTTGTAAGCCTCTTGAGATCCCTCGAGAGGTAAAACCTGTTGTAAGGTTGCAAAACCACGCATCAAGTTTTTGGCGCCGCTGCCGGGGAGTAGTTATTGTTTAGGTTGAATTTTTATTTTATTAGGTCTACTCACTAGATTCCTTTCTAGTGAGATTTTTATTTTATTTTTCTAGGATCTTCTTTAGTCTATCTATTTTCTTCGTGTTTTTGTTCGTAACCATTACCATCCGACATCATGGAAGGTGGTAATATCCTCGATCCCAACAACCCACCACAACAACAAAATCAACCTCCTAGAGCTCGTACCTTAGGAGAGTATTCCCGTCCTAGCCACCAAGGCTATCGAAACACCATTGAGCTCACTCAAGGAGCCAATGTCACTCCCTTGCGATCTGACACCATCCGGTTGGTGCAAAGCGGATGCGCATTCCATGGACTTCGTTCCAAAGATCCAAATCAACATCTCAAGGATTTCCTCAAAATCGTAGATTCCATAGACCTTGATGTTGCCACTCGAGAGACGACCTGATTGCGTCTCTTTCAATTCTCTCTGCGGGACCAAGCTAGTCAATGGCTTGAGCGTCTTCCCGCCGGATCCATCNACGAAAGTTAGAATGATCCTCGTGATTTGAATAAAACGGTCAAGGCAATATCTTTGCCTTCGAATAATTCAAGCACTCCCGACCGTAGGATCATAGAACTTGAAGACCAAGTCAAGTTTCTTATGAAATCCTATGAGGCTCCTAAACCTTCAAGCCAAGTGAACAAAATCACTTCTTCGTGCGAATTATGTAGTGGTCCCCACGACACTCGTGATTGCATGGAACTCCCCGAACAAGCTTTTGCGGACTACGCATCCTTGTGTACCGACGGAGCTGGAGACAAGTGGTACACTTTCAAACCCGAGCCAAACCCTTACAGTGATTCCTACAACCCCTCATGGAGAAATCACCCAAACCTTAGGTGGAAGCAAAACCAAAATGCACAACAAACCAATTCTTCCAACCCACCTAATCGTTTCCAATCAAACGGTTCCTACCCAAACCGTACTTTCAATAACAATCCTTCCAACAATAATGGTAGTACCAATAATCTCGAAGGATTGATGTCTCAATTTATGGCATCTCAAGAAGCTCGAATAGCTAGATTCGAATCCGAATTCAATCAACAACAAACAGAGATGACCAATAAGATAGACAACTTATTGAAAGC
>LBNU01012534.1:368611-381649 GCA_014162995.1 Artemisia annua
CCTAACTCATATTTTGATTGGAATAAAAGCCTATTTGCTTGAGGACAAGAAATCTCAAGTGTAAGGGTATTTGATGAAGTGAAAAGTGTACCCATTTTAAAGGGTCATTTAAGCCCTAATTCGTGTTAATATGATCAAATATTGCCCTAAATCGTTCCTTTTGTCATTTTAGGTACTTTTGAGAAGAATTCTGGAAAACACATCATTTTGGACGTTTTTGGAGCATAAAGTGAAGAAAATGACAAAGTCTCAAAAGAATGCTGGAAATCCTTCCTGACGGCGTCAGAGTCACAAGGTGACGCCGTCAGCCATGCAGACAAAGGAGTGGAGTTCAGACTGTACCAGACGCCCTAAGTAAGAATTGTGATGTTTACACCTGACGGCGTCAGGTGTTAATAATCCTAGGCCGTCAGGTGTAATGCTAAAGAGAGACGACCCAGCTCGAGTTTACAAGTGACGGCGTCAGAAGTAGATCTAGGCCATCCGAGAATCCTAGAGGCGGCGAGCTGACGGCGTCAGGATGTATAAGCTGACGCCGTCAGAGTGTATTTTCTATATATACTTTTCTATTTTTCATTCATTGGTGTGCAACTTTTTGGGAACAAACCCTAGACGATTTTATCAGCTTTTTCAAGGGTTTTTCACCCTTGATTCTTCCATGTTCAATTAAAGATAAGTCTCCCTTCAAATTAATCAATATGTCTATGTGTTGGTTAATTATATCTTATGCTTGTCTTTCAATTAACATGCTAGGCTAGATTTATCTTGTGTTTGCTTAGATCTAATGAAACCTAACTATTGATTATTGGTTGTTGGTGTGTTATTAATTGTATTGGATGATTGTTTATCGATGTTAGGCTTAAGAAAACTGGCTAACCTCCTATACGGTAACTTGCTTGAACGTCTTAAGAAACATGAACCAATGCGTACTAGGTTATTATGGTTGTATTTAATGCATGAGCGAATTCTAATGATCCCATGTTAGGAGCTTCTTAGCCGGCTCGACATAGGAGTGAAGTAGGAGCTTATAGAGTTGGGGAAGTACGTACGCCACCCCACGAATGGTATTAAGGAATACACCCGTCATCCACGCAATTAATACACACTAACCAACCGGTAAAAGATAGTTAGGGAGTAAGGAAATCTAAGTAAACACACTTGTCTCCATATAAGTTTCACAACCACTTAGTTTTAGTTATTTTATTTTATTTGCAATAGTAGTTTTTGGGTTAGTTGGCTAGCAACTAATTCCGCCCACTCCTTCAAACCCGAGATTTTACTTGCTTTCATATAAAATAAAAAAAATACAAAAATAATCTTCCCTCACTCTTAGACCTAATTAGAGTAGCTTTTCATACCTAACGAACACTATTCCCTGTGGAGAACGATCAATCCCCCGTACTTACCACTACACTATACTACATCGGTCAGGTACACTGCCTGCTGGGGTTGTAAGCCTCTTGAGATCCCTCGAGAGGTAAAACCTGTTGTAAGGTTGCAAAACCACGCATCAGTCATATATAGGGGTATAGGCAGGGATAGGGTTTCTAGGTATACATGGTTCTCTAGAGAGAAAGAAACCATGTGGTTCTAATCTAGATGTGGGGAATGGTGGATGTAAAATAGGGTTTAGGGGAGTAATAGGTGATGCCTTACCATACAAATCTCTTAAGTGTTTTAAGTGTGGGTTATCTATGAAAGGTGTAAAACCTAAAGGTGAAGGTGTATCTAAACTATTCCTAGAGTCTCCTAAGGTATTGGGAAGGTATGGTTTAGAGGAATAATCTAGTACATTCGGAGAGGAAAGAACATTCTCCAGATGTAAACTAGATGAGACGGGGGTAGAATAGCGGGGAGTAGACATAACTATATAATAGTAAAAATACTGTAAATCATTTAGTAGTTAAGCAGGCAATTACTATACTAACCTTAGCACGTATGGTTACGGAGGATGGCAGGGGCACGGAGGACTTTGTCGGGTTTAGGAAAAATAGTTGTAGTTTAGGTTTTGACCTTGTTCTCTACAACTAATGCTCTGATACCAATCTGTAACACCCCCATTTTCACGGTTCGCAGCGGATTTAGGGTTGGGGTATTACTTCATGGAATCACAGTTGCAGTAATAGAAAACGACTCGAAAACAGACGTTTATAGAAATTTAGTTATCATTCATTTAATTATCAGAGTTTTTATAGTAAAAGATATACTTTTACTATTGATGAGGTCCCAAAGTCTAAGTGATATGTGGTTATTGAATGATAACCGGTTTGAAGTCCTCCGAGTTCAGTGCCTCCTTCTGCCATATCTCCGTAATAATGATATACCTAGGATACATGCTTAAAAGTCAACACTAGGTGTTGAGTGAGAGTCATAGGTTTAAGTGTTAGTGAATACAAGTTCCCTGGGCTCCGTTTTTACACCCATCTGGGAAAATGTTGTGTGTGTGTGTGATAATTGTGATGCATGCACAATTATCAAGAGTGGGGTATGTTGCACTAAGCTCATGAACCACACGTTAACAATCCGGGTCATGGGGGCTGCAGACCCAACCATGAGGGGACGGGAAGGATAACTTGCCAAAGTTAATCCTTCAGTGGGTTCAAATATAGTACTTATTGATACCATCCAGAAAGATGTAGTATCAACGGGAGTTGTTAAACTCCAATAGATCTAATAACTATATTCGCGTTCGCATGGGTAAAATATCCCAAATGATTAGATTCATGAATTTTAGTTATGTAGTGGTGGCAGATAGTTTACTCGTGCAACAACCAAAGAAAAAGACTTGTATTCAGTTTAAAGTAAAGCAAGTAGCATGTATCCCCCTCACAGGGTTTGTAAAGCATTTAGAAAGCGTTTAAAAGGTGTGAGGCTATGAAAACTCACCTGGGCTTAGGGAAATCTAATTGATGCAAATAGTGACTCGGGAACTAGATTGCCTTACTCACGTATCCTGATGTTGTTGTAGTTGTGGATGTATGTCAAGCTTTAGTTGTTTAGTTTAAATTTCTTAAGTAATTATTCTTAGGGTTTTTAGGGTTTTAGATATAACACAACACCGTTCAGGCCATCACAATTCAGAAGTATAAGACTCCTCACATGAAGCTCCCTACTATTGTATTATGTTATCAACCTAATACCGTTCGGGCCATCATAATTCAGAAGTTAATACTCCTCACATGAAGCTCCTTACTATTGAGTTATGTATTTATTTAGAGTTTAGTTATAACATAATACCGTTCGGGCCATCATAATTCAGAAGTACATGCAATTATCGTTTGAGGACCTAGCAAACTCGTCAAAACGAAATATCCACATAATACTCCTCACATAAAGCTCCCTAGTATTGTGTTATGCTTCTAACTTTAATATTTTTACTTTATACCCTTATAGTTTAACATATTTACAAAATCTACCCTAAACTTATAATACTTATATTACTTAGGTTTATAACTATCTAGACTTGACACAATTACTCCCTATACTTCTATATTTTAGAAAAATGGCAGAAATGGTCCTTGGACCTATAAGTTTTCTATATTTACCATTTATACCCTTAACTTTATAAATTTTGCAAAACTAGTCCTTATTAGTTTATAACTATTTAACTTTTTATCCTAAAGGTTTTATAACTTTGAAAAAAGGGTCCTTATACTTATAACTTCTAAGAATTGTCAAAAATAGTCCCTAGACTTAATATTTTCAGAAAGTTACCATATATACCCCTATGCATGGAAAACTTTGCAAAACTAGTCCTAATTCCATGCAAACTATATTTTTATGAAACAAAAAGGTTTCCTAGCTTATGTTTAATTAATATTAGCTTATCTAAGTTATCTAAACTAGCTTAGGGCTTATGGAAAGGACTTATAGCATATAATTAGGGTTTAGTCTATAATTAGGGTTTTAAAAAGAAAACTAGTAAATGATTATGACCAAGGCTTAGGCAAGGGTCCTAATGGGATCTAAGGCATCCTAATACTATCCTAGGACTGAACTAAAGCTAAAGAAAGCAAGTATGAAAGCTTACATGACTAGGGAGGGTTTAACGAGGGGTTAACTAGGGTTTAGGGTTTTCTCGATGGCAACACGACTCAACAAGGCCTCAAGGCTCACCCTACTCGACTCCTAGGACTTCTAAGGATCCTATACTACTACTAACTACAGAAAGTTTGAGGTGGAAAGAAAGAATGGGATGGTTTGAAATGAGGAGAGGGGTCGCGGTATTTATAGGGCTCGCAAGCCTTGGTGGCCAAGTTTTGGGTGTCGTGGTGTCACGAGGAGGGGGGAATGACTAGCCACAGCTAGTGGGTGACTAATGGGAGCTATAAGAGTGAGGTGTGAGGTCTATATGGTGGTTTAGGGTTTGTGTGGAGAAGATGAAGCCGACGTATGAAGGTGGTGAAAAGTAGGTGATGCACCTACTTGTATGAGGTGCTTAGAGGTGCTAGGGTGTGTGCTAAGCATGACTAAGGTGCTAGGCTAGGTGCTTGAGGTGCTTAGGGTACTTAGTTTTAGGATTAGGGTTAAGTTAGGTTTAGTTTAGACCTAAGTTGGTTTAGTGAGTGATTAAGGTCTAGCTTAGGGTTAGTGTGCCTAGATTAGGTTCCTAAGAGTGTCTAGTGACTAATCCTAAGTTAGGATTAGGGTTAAGTTAGGTTTAGTTTAGACCTAAGTTGGTTTAGTGAGTGATTAAGGTCTAGCTTAGGGTTAGTGTGCCTAGATTAGGTTCCTAAGAGTGTCTAGTGACTAATCCTAAGTCTTAAGAGGCTTATACTAAGTGGTGGTAACTTATGGGAAAGATTTGGGAAGGTTTGACCTAGTTTCTGGGAAGTTATAATCTAGTTATGGTTTTGTGCCTAAGGGACTTGTACNGGTTTAGTTTAGACCTAAGTTGGTTTAGTGAGTGATTAAGGTCTAGCTTAGGGTTAGTGTGCCTAGATTAGGTTCCTAAGAGTGTCTAGTGACTAATCCTAAGTCTTAAGAGGCTTATACTAAGTGGTGGTAACTTATGGGAAAGATTTGGGAAGGTTTGACCTAGTTTCTGTGAAGTTATAATCTAGTTATGGTTTTGTGCCTAAGGGACTTGTACCTAAGCTCTAATGGGTTGTACTAGTGCCTAAGGGTCCTAAGGTATCCTAATGTTCCTAAGGTAACTCATACTTAAGGCTTGGACACTTTCAAACTTGTTTAGTTAAGCATATAGGGTTTAGTAAGCACATAGGTCTAATTAGGGTTTAATTAGGGTTTAATTAGGGTTTTGTGATAAGTTTAGTGTGTTAGATTAGTAAATTACTTATTATGGTGTTGTTGTGATCTTATGCTTAACATACCAGGGGTTTATAGGGTGTGAGTGTTGAGTTATTTGGCTTGTGTGGATACGTGAGCAGGTCTAGAGAGTCATGCAAGTAATGAATGCACATAAAAAGCAAAAATTTACCTGTGAAATACCTACTATAGGTATTTGTAATGGGAAAGATAGTGATGAGATTTTGTGGGTTGTTACATAGTTAAAGGGCACTGTTCTCCTAAAGTGAATTTCCTTCCAGTGGGCTTCCATTGATAGCCAACATTGGCAAAAAGTTTTCCTGTTGCTTTCCAAATTTGCTTAATTCGTTTAGCTCTCCAAACTTTCTTAACTAGGATTTTGTTGGATGATTTCAAAAATTTCTCAACACATTTATCATGATTAGCCGAAATCAAGCATTCATTACATGTTATGCAAAGTGAATTAGGGTTTGAATTATGATCCTTTTTGCTCAAATCCGACTTATTGTTCCTCATGTGGTCTTCTACTTTCTTCTTAGGAACACTTTTAGCTGGTGAAGTCTTATCATTCTTTATATTTCTCATAGGTTTTGACTTTATAGCTTTAGCGTCATTATTAACTTCTATAGAAGGACTGATGGGAATCTTAGTCTTTTTCACTTCTAGTTGCTGAACATGTTTTGATGTGTTGGGATCTGAAGTTTCCAAGGGTGCCTCAAAGGTTACATGCTTGTTCTTAGTCATTGAGGATGATGCAGTGAGCCTATCTTGCTTGTTGTCAATCTTAGGACATGTACCAATGGCATATTCTAAGAGTTCCTGAGATCGTTTGGTGAGAAAGCAAGCATCTAGAATAACACTATCCTGTGAGTTCACTATCCTATCCTCTTCCACAGTCTCGCGAAGCATGTCTAAACTATCCTTAAGGTACGATAGATAAGAATAGTGAGCAGACCTATTGTTCCTAAGAGGAAGTGGGATATATATAGCATCAACATCATATTTTCTAACAGCAGAAACCTTTGGAGCATTCATATCACTGATGACTGGCATTTTTCCTTTCACCTTCGTCTTTAGATTCTCAATTTCATTAAGCAAAGAAGTTATCTTTTCATTAGTTTTCTCACGTGTGATTTTGATCGAATCGTATAACTCTTTGTAACGCTGTTTAGTATTGGAATTTTCAGCTTGAAACCACTCAATATCTTGATGTAATTTATTAATGGTATCTTGATAGTGAAAATTCTGAGAATCTAACGACAATGGTTTATTGGTGTCGGTCACATCACACTTGTTAGACTTTAGTTGGGCAATTTGAACCCTCAGTTTCCGAATCGTGTTAGTGTGAGCTTGAATCTTTTCATCACGTTTGGCTAATTCAAAATATGCATCAAATTCAGAAGCATCCGAAGATGTCTTGGCATTTGAGATTTTAATTCTTTCTTCTAAATGTTGACACTTTAATTGCAAATTAAGATTATCAACCTCTAGTTTTGAAAAATGCCTGACCATGTTATCATGGTCATCGTTTTGAATTTTCTCACGCAATTTTAAATTCTCCCCCTCAAGCTCAACGACACGATTATGGAAAACATTCAATGCAATAGACATTTCATGAAATTGGCAGACAGATAAAGCAGATTCAGTAGCAGTATAAAACACATCCTGTGCAACACAATTAGCAATCAAATTCTCATTCATGATGAGAACATTTTTCCTCTCAATTTCACTATGTTTAAGATCAATAGCGAGTTGTTTTCATCACTCTCCACTATTTTATACACCTCTTTCATATCAGCCACATCTTTATTTAGGGTTTTTTGAAGTCCCTCAAAATGTTCTTTTAGAAGCTTAAAGAATGGCATGACCTCTGTTAAATAACATCGTTTTGTTTGTTCAAAACCCCTTTCCCCTTCAGTAATTCCCGTTGGTGTAATTCTCTTTTTACATGTTTTATCAAAATCAGCAAATAATTGACCAAGAACATATAGACTAATTAGAGTATTATTGTGCGTGGGGAGAGTTAAAGGAACAAGATGCATGGGTGTATTGAGTGGGTATAAAGTTGGGTCGGCTATCTTAAACATGGTACGGGTTTCTCCCACAATTCTTTCTGCTTTCATTTTTTCTAAGTCTAAGTTCCAAAATACTTGCTCTGGAGCTAACCTTTTTTGTGGGACAAAAACCGTTATTCTGTTATCTTAAGAGTAATCATATTTGTACAGGATTTTATTTGCAATGCACAGGGGATCCTTTAATTTTTCATCCAATTTTACTCTAGTTTCATCTTCAATCTCATATGTCTCATCAAATGATGTCACATCAGGGGGGCATGATCAGGCTCAAGCATCACATTTGCATCATACAAAGCAGGCTGGGCAGTTCTAACGCTCCTAAGGAAATTAGATTTAGGTCTGCCTACATCCTTTTCACTATGTTCATCACACAATGTTTTATCACTATGAATCATTTGAGCAGTTTGAATGGTTTGGTCTTGCATGTACAACTTGGTTTCAAGTTTATTCTTCAACATTTTAAGTCTGGAAAAATCATCTAAGAGCTTAGTCTCTTTTTCTTGGAAATCATTTTTTAGAGTTTTTACACTTTCTCGAATTTCCTGTTTTTGTTTAACAGACTTGTTAATACAAATATCGTCTGAAAAACGTTATTTATATTTTACGATCTTTGCCATATTTTATTAACGACAAAATATAAAGTTTATTTTAGCAACAAGTATGAATATAGTTAAGTCTTTTACATATAATGTCACAAGACCTTTTATTATACAAGTTAAACATCACTTAGTTAACATTTTCATTTTACACTAGTTTAAACATAAATCGAAAGTTGTTATTACATCGTGTGTTGCGTCATGATCTTTGGAAGATTGTATGATCTCTGGAAGATGTAGGATCTAAACACACACCTTGTGTTAGAGTGATACTTTGAGTTATATTATTAAGCACGCGGAATATACTTAACAATACTTAGAATATGAATTGTATGATGTAATGTAAGTGAGAACAGTTGTAAGTTTAACACAAAGCTTCAATATTATTGATAATAATACGAGTGATCTTGCTTATCACTAGGGTTACACCTTGAAGCTTTCTAAGGTTGATACGTACCTAGAACAATGACCTAGGACCTCCTTTTATAGCACAAGGAGTCCTTTACAAGATAAATATAAAACTATCAGAATAGAATATACAAAAGATCTTTTCTATATTTATCTATATACGAATACATAACAGTTATCCTAACAGCAGTGGTAATAATATGTACTAGCAGTGGTAATGTGTTTCCACTGCTAGTGCATTCTTCAGCAGTGTCTTCCACAAGCTTATCAGTGGTAACTGTTAGCTTTATTCCCAACAATCCTCCCCTAAACTTATGATTTCTCTGCAAATCAATAAGTTTCTTCAATCTGCATCATCTCTTAGGATTTGGGGAATTCTTCCAAACACTTCACTTTCTTCTTAATGCTTGAATAGCTCTTGAACATTGTTCTTGAATCCTTTTTATCAATGCTCTTACCTTCTCAGTATCTTCATGAACTCTTATTTGTGTTGACAACATTGAAGTAAGAGTTCCAGCTCTAAGTGGATATTCTTTCTCAGCAAACATAAAAGCATCCACTCCAGCTTTTGTAGAAACATGATGAACTTCACATGAGTCATAATAAATCCATGTAGTTTCCACACCTATAGCTTCAAACTTCCAAAAGTTATCATTAATATCTGGTTCATAGAGCCTTCTTAAATCAACCCACAACTGCATTTCCTTCACATCTTTAAGACTGCCAGCATCAAATCTTTCTTGAACCAATCTCCACAGTGCATCAAGATCATCTCTGTCACATGCTTTGATAAGTTCTTCAAACTGAATGAATGATGAAGTCTCACCACCTAGCCTTGTAATTTTCCATGTTGGAGCAAAGTTGCTAGCAGTGTGAACTTCCCAATCAATGATAGGATGTCTGACTTGCAGTGGGTCTGGATAAAAATCTTCTTCTTCTATTAAGATCATACCAGTCAACTGTTCTTCTGTGAATTTCTCAGACTGAACCTTTTGTTCTTCAACAAATCTTGTTTTATTTTGAGTCTGAGATTCTTTATCTTTAGCCTTTCTCTTCAGGTGAGGAAATCTTCTTTCTTCTTCTTCAGAGTTCATAGGAATAAAGTCAAGATCTTGCCTTTTAACTCTGTAGTAGACACCTTCAACCTGATCATGGGTCATCCCTTTGAATTTATGCATTTTCCAGCCACCAACATGACAACAGTAAGTCTTCATCCATGAAATAACTTGTGCCATAGTTGGTTGCCTTGATTTCTTTTGACCCTTTCTGACTGAACCAATTGCTTCTTGAAGTGCTTGTCTATTCTTCATCTCAATAAAATCCTTCAACTGAGCTGTTCTTTGTTCCTTAGTTAAGGTCTTATCTGCAACAAGGTCAATTGCTTTCTTCTTGATTACTGGATTATTTTAACCAAGAATTCAACTTCTTCATCTGTAGGTACATATGTGAATTCTGGAGTCTTCTCTCTCAGAATTGTAGGTGGAACAGTGGAAATTGGATTTACATCCATAGGAGCAGTGGTTTCCATTCTGTCCAATCTTTTAGCCTCCATGAAGTCTGCAATCTCCATTTCATCCAATCTCTTTTTGTTTGCAACTTCATCTTCTCTAAACTTTCGGGTAACTTCAGCATCATAATCAACCTGAGCTTGTACTCTCTTCTTCACTTTTCTTATTGGTTGTTCTTCACTATGCATAACTGCTTTACCCTTTTCTTTTCTTATCTTCTCAATTTCTTCCTCTGCAGTGGTAATGGTCTGACCAGTGGTGGGAACCATTTGCTCTGCAGTGGTAATATGAACTTCAGTGAAAATTGGGTCTGCAGTGGAAATATTTGTTGCAGCAGTGGAATCTTTTTGCTCTGGTTGATCTGTATCAAGTTGCTGCTGTAGAGGAATTTCTTNGGGTAACTTCAGCATCATAATCAACCTGAGCTTGTACTCTCTTCTTCACTTTTCTTATTGGTTGTTCTTCACTATGCATAACTGCTTTACCCTTTTCTTTTCTTATCTTCTCAATTTCTTCCTCTGCAGTGGTAATGCTCTGACCAGTGGTGGGAACCATTTGCTCTGCAGTGGTAATATGAACTTCAGTGAAAATTGGGTCTGCAGTGGAAATATTTATTGCAGCAGTGGAATCTTTTTGCTCTGGTTGATCTGTATCAAGTTGCTGCTGTAGAGGAATTTCTTGCTCTTCTATATCATCCATTTGCTCAAATGCCAAATCTTTAACTCCAAAATCAAAATCAGCATCAGAATCATCTTCTTCTCTGAAATCAATTCTCCTCCCCTTGGTTTCAGCATCTGTTTTCCTCCCCTGTTTGGGAGAATTCCCAAAATCTTCAAAGAAATCTTCACTGGGTGAGGATGAAGAAGAAATCACCAACTTTGTAGTTCTTTTCTTTAGCTTTAACCCCTCAAACTCATCCTTCAGAGCTTGAACCTCTTGTTGAAAATTAGTAACATCCTTGGCATGTTGCTGCTTTACTTGTGCCAAGTCTTTCTCCAGAGATTCAACCTGCTTTGTTAATTTGGTACATAATGCCATCAATTCCATAGGTTGCTCACTGCCCTCAACACTTCCAACTGTGTTACATGTTGGGAGAGGTGAATCATAGGGCAAAGGTTCAGATTCCTCCCTAGCAGGGCTAGGTTGAAGCCTGAAACCACCACTGCTTGTTCCAACACCAAAAGGATCAGGAACATGCTGTGTTGTGATGAGAGGAGATGGCTGTTTTTGCCTCCTCTCATAGGTATGAGTAACTGGTGGAGTATAATTAATAGATGGAAGAGTAATTGTGGGTGTGTTTTGAGATACAACTGGGATTGTTGCATCTTCACCCTGTACCTGTGCAATTCTTGCAAGCATTTGAGGAAAAAGTGGTGTAAAAACCCAATTGCCTACCTTATCCATATTTTGAAAAACTTTGGGCTTAAGGCAACGGATTTTGTAAACTCTTTTATGGGGTTGCAGTTGAAATTCATTTAACACAGCTTGCACAAACCTTGGATACATCAAAAATTTTGTTGAACTCTTTACATTGCCTTGCATACTTGTAAAAATATATTTAGACCAATTAAAAATCCTATCTTTAGCTAGACAAACCAAAGGGTAAGCCATTGGTGAACTAAATTGTTCATAAGATGTTTTCTTAGGACTAAGGCAATGTAATAGAGTATGAATCAAAAATCTCCAATGAGGACAAAAACCACTCTTTTTGAAAGTAGCCCTTTTGTCAGTGGTATTGTACCCCATGGATGAAAGACTTTCCCAAATTTCTGGCATAGGTAATGTGATGATACCATTGAGATCATCCAATTGGAGAATTCTCCTCAAGGATGACTCAGTAACATCAATAGTTACCCCATCCACTGTGGCTCTAAGAGCATCCACAGATTCATGTGTATCTCCATCTTCAATGGTTATGGACTCAACAGAGTTCCAAAACTGCTTGATTTGAGAGATATAGATTGTGGGATTAAGAAGTAAAGCATACCTCACATGAGTAGTGTTTAGAAAATCCACAATCTGATGAAAAAGAGGACCACTCTTGTCGTTTGACTTTTCCAAATTAGCCACTTGGTTGTGCTCAACTGCAAAGGTGATTGATGCCATAGTATCTTTTGATGAAAAATCAGTTGTGTTAGTATGAATTGAATAATAAACTCGCCAATTGAGAGAAAAATATATATATTGCTAGGGTTTGAGAGTTATGCGCAAGAAAGAATTATCTATGGAAAATATTTATCTTTAAGAGAATAAATATAATTAGGAAAGTAGATAATCTTCCAAAAAAAAATTTACCCTATTAATATGGAAAGTAGTTACTCTCAACGGCTAGTAAAAAGTTTGTTACTGACACAACAGTTGTAACGGCTAGTTCAACAGTGGTAAAAATAACACTGGCAGTGGTAACTGTGAACTAGCAGTGGGAATTTTTCACAAAATTTTTAAAAGCAGTGGTAAAATAAATATATAAAAATTAAACTGCTTTCTACATAGTTTTTAGCAAACTACCAGCTATTAACGGATTTGATATGTCTTTACCATGAGCCGTTTGCTATGGACTAGCCAACTCTTAATCATAAAGAATATGGTGAGTTGATAACCATATAGTTTTTGGTAAACTATCAACCATAAACGGATTTGTGAAGTCTTTACCAGTAGCCGTTCGCTCTGGACTAGTTGATTCTTATGTGGATTAGACATGGTGAATCAATAACCATTTGTTGTGTATCTCAGGTTATACACTTTTTATGATCAACTCCCAGCAAAGATTGGTTATGTACCTGCAAGTGTTATCATAATACAAAGAATATTCATAACCAAACTTGTTCTTAACCAAAGTTACTTGTAACCAAGCCACTATTCACAAATATCTTCCAAAGTCAACCAGATAATATATATATTTACTTTTCAACCTACCCAAATAGGGGAAAGTAAATATCTCAATTAATGAGACCTTTTAGTTGACATTTCCTATATAAAGGGACTCGGCTCTCCATTATCTTCACCCAAACACATCATATCTTGCACAAAAACCCTAAAAATCACCATGAGCAAACTTCCTATCATCATTGACCTCACTTCTGATTCAGACACAGAGATATTGATGTCCTCTGAGTCATCTTCAGAGGCATCAGGGTGGGCAAGTTACTTTCCACCCTGTGCTTCAGCCTCCACATCCAAGAA